>VYZS01042456.1:2202-27586 GCA_013400695.1 Neodrepanis coruscans | reverse complement strand
CCTTTCAGAACATTTGTTCCATTTGATTTTATTATTCGTCTATAAGTCTGTTCCCTGAGTTAGAGTTTCAAGGCTATGACTGAGAACAGACACAGAATCAGGAAGCTGCGTCTTTAGCAAGAATCTAATACAATCTCTCATTGTTTTTAGTATGAACATCACAAAACTTGGCTGCAGATTTTAAAGTATCAGCTGCTGATATCATTGCCAAACTTCTCACTTAGGGAAAACTTCTCATTTTTGGCTATTATTATCACAGAGAAACATATTATATAAAAAATGAAACAGGAATCAACAGTAATTTTTTAGATGCAAGGATTTTTATAAAGTTTCACAATTTTTTGAGGCCAGACTTATGATGTCCAAAACAATATTGCGACAGAAAACTCCTGTGTTTTACTCAGGAGAACGTGAGTTTTCACATCAGCTATAGAGAGGAGATTGGGAAGGATCAAGTGGAACAAATGTTCTGAAAGGGGATTAATAAACAAGGTAGATGACCGAGCACAGTACCTCATGCATTACATGTAATCTAACAACAGAAAATTGTTGTGGCTTTTTGGTTGCTTGGTTTTGGTTTTGTTTGGTTGGATTTTTAATTTTTACTTTTTTATTTATTTATTGATATCTCTGTTGTTCTAGTAGTACAAACATATTTGAAAACTCACAGGCTGCTTGCTCCCCTACATGAACTATGTGTATTGGAAGGAAAGTAATGTCCAAAGTGAGAAAACTCCTATGAGAGACACCGGTACTAGAAAAGTGCTCTTCAGAAAACGGTTTTCTGAAGCCTAAAATAACTTTTCCAAGTCCAAGCATTACTGGGGAGAAATTTTGTCATTGAGCTGAAGGAAGTCAGAATTTCACCCTACGTGCAAGGATGGGGAATTATCCCCTCACAGCAGACAGTACAGGCCCCAAATCTTTGTGTCATCTGCTTCCACCCAGTAACAGCTTTATAGAAGTAAGTTAAGAATGAATAACTTAACAGATGCCCAAGGCGGCTCTAAAGTGCTGCTTTCCCTCGCTGCACATGAGAAGACAGCCATTAGTGTTGCTGCTGCTAGGTTCACTACTCCTTGGGGGACTCTGCATTTGCAGAATGGCCTGGTTTTGTACTGGCAATATGCACACATCTGAAATTGCTTGCATTTGGATGCTGTTTGGTGTTTTGAGTTAGTGCTGTGTCTGTTATAGATTCTTCTCATCATGGATAATGTGTCTCCTGTGAGCATGAGTCCTATTCTTTATTTTTGTTTGGGTAACACTTCTCCCTGAAAGTCAAAAGATTGCCACATGCATTTCTACATAGCAGCATATTGTTAAAAAAAAATTAACAGCTAGAAGATGAAGAATACAAAACAATGGTAAATAACTATTTCACTGCACTACATTTCCACCCAGCAGTCTCTAGGGATTTTGCTAACACTAATAAGCACATCCTCACATATTTGAAAACCAGAGAAATATTATCCTGTCTAAGGAAACCAAGACACAAAGATGATTATTGACTATCCCAAGATGAAGCAATGGCACTGTAAACACTGTAAACAGCCACTGTACCATAGCACCCAATCCTATGTACTTCTTAAAAGCTGTTAGTGGAAAAAAAGGTTTTGTACACATGACAGAATTACTTTGGTTTTTATTCCACCTACTTTTAAGAAGCTCCTATAGATTCTGCTTAAGTATTAGAGTCCAGTCTTGCTGAATGGCAAAACTTGAATTGACTTCAGTCTGAGTTAACATGGGTTCAACTACAATACTGGCCTTTCTTCTAAGAATTTCTAGGGAGCTGTAGAAATGTAGAGTTAGCTCCGCACTCAGCTGATATAAATCACTGGGGCTCCACTGACTTCACTAGAATGATATTTAAACAAATTAAGAATATAGCCCATGAAAAACAGCTTCCTTTCTTTACATATTTAAATCAAATTTATCTAGTATCTTTCAAATGAGAAAGAGATGAATCTGGGATGTGGAAAGGAAGAATATATTTTATTTTCTATGCTGAGCATATGGGGACATGTAAAAGTTACCCGGTGATCAAATGTTTATTTTCAGAGCACTCGAGAGTTTGATTTCAGAGCATCAGCTGAGCTGCGGTTACACCTATGAATATGTTTTTACTTTGCAATTTCAGGGATGGGGGGAGGAATAACTAAGAATCTTGCACGTCATATGGAAGATGAGAATGTGCATATGGATAATTTCCATGGAGTAAGTGAGGTGCTTGAAGGTCACACCACAGTAATTTATGTAGCTGCCTGGTAACACAAGTTCAAAAAGAAACCTTCCTGGAAAGCGTAAGTTACAGCAGGCAGAGGAACTGTTTAGCTTATATGCTTTGGATAAGCTTTTGTTCAAAGAGTAAAAGCTGGGAGAAAATGGATGTGACAGTAAGTCCCTCAATATGCACATCTATATATACATCTATATTGCACTTTGCAACCTGCAATCAGTAAGGCAATCTAATTAATTTTTGCTGACAAATTTAGTTAATACAATATCCAAAACTCTCTGCTAGCATTTTCGACTAGTTATGTCACACAGAAGTAGGTGTATACACAAGTTTTTACAGCCACTACAGTTATACAGGTTAAAACTCATTATAGATAAAGCAGTACAGTCCTTGCTACAGACTGCTGACACTAGCAAGGTTTATTCTACAAAAGCACTGACATAATACATCTTTATACTAGAATATACACATCCCCCCATGCATGCTGAATTGTTTTAAGTACACACAAACAAAGCTTTATTTGAAGTTACTAAACTGGTGCAAAAATCATTGCATTAAGACTAGGCTTAGAAGATAAAGATTCAAGTCTTGAGTACACAGATGCAGTTAACCAAAAAGTGTAAAAATGTACAAAATATAAATGTAATAGCCAGTAGAAGAGGCCTAATTGCCTGGGAAATGTGAGACTGGCTTTTGGAATTAAGTTTGAAGTCTAGTTTGGGGGAGAGCTATTCGTGTGGGGAAGGATGAAGAGCACTGATTTCTTGAATAATGACATACTATAACAAGAAGAATGAGAAGCAATTTGGACACTATTAGCTACACTGTTCAACAGTAATAACGAGCTTGAAAATTATGTCAGAGAAATGAGATAAAGATGACTATTATACTACTGGAAGGCCATCATCTAGTATAGTTGTTGAGGAAAAATGAAAATGGAAACCAGTAAGGAATATTACGATATGCTTATGGTATTTCGTGTTTGAGCTATCAGCAGGTGCAACTCTACTGGCATTAGTAGAGCTGTCTTCACTTGCTTCACAGTTCAATGTGGCCCTGTATCTATTTTATATACCTATATTACATAGGCTATGTGCTATTAAAACACATTGAAAAACTTTTGAAATGCATTAGAAAATTAGGTTATGTGAAGTGGTTAAAATATGCACCTGATTTAACTGCTTGCCATCTGAAACACAAGGAGATGAACCTAAACTGTCTGCTGTAAATGCATGTAAAGAAGTTTTGGATTTAAGCCCAGATATGAATATACAAATAGATAAAGTTTATAGAACTGTGACACAAAGTCTCAGGGGTTTTCTGGGAATGTCAAAAAACACTCAGCAATCAGAACATATGCCTGCCATGCTAATACATCTTATACCTCTGTCTCCAAAACAGATTATGAAGATGGCTGTAAAACAGGAAAAAAAAAAAAGGAGTTTTTATTTAAGAACTACCTTTGCATATTTTTCCAGACTTAGCTAAAGCTACTCAAATGAAGCGACAGCCTAGGATTTCCTCTAAGAAGGTTTTTTAGCATGAGCGATGTAAGCCTCTCATTTTGCATTTGGCAAAGTGGTGTGATCACTATGAAAATAGGCAGTATAGCCTACAGTTCTGCATGGTGATCAAGCTAAAGCTTTTCTAAATTGCTGATCTGCTTCCCTTGTTACAGCTGAATACATCAGAAGAAAGTCAGTAGAAGTTGTCTGACTTAATGACAGACTGGCACAAGATCCTACAACAAGGCAAACTTTGATTCCTACTCATGCACTTAGCAACTTGTCCCAAACTTTCACTATTAAGTGCTAGGAGCTGAAGAAGAACTGATAACCTATTTATGGTGATTTATGAACTGAGTAGACAAAAGAGTATGAAGTTGAATCTTCTACTGTATTGTAAACTGCTCTGCAAGCATCTGAAAACCACTGTTATAAAAGCAATTATTAATTTGTGTAGTGCCAGAAATTTATGTCCTAGCTATTAGCCATGCACAAGTGAGTCTGTTGTTTTAATTGACTTCAGCATGCCTGTTTATATGAATGAGCAAAACTTTGGCTGTGAGGGAGCATTTCTCAAAGCTTGAGGCAGAATAATCACTCGTGTGTGAACAGACCTCTCTAGTTTTCTCTAGGTTACCAACTTCCAATTTAATAAAGAGTGTTGGAAAAAAAAAAGAGGACTACCTGTATTTTCTTTTCAGAGATGAAAAGCAGTGGAGCACGGCCCCGGCACAGGGCTGAGCTGCGAGGTCAGTGTGTGCCCCCATGTGCAGTGAGGTGTTCAAACACCTCTCTCACACCAATCCCTGGTGGGCTGTGTCTTCACATGGGGCACAGAGCAGCCCACAGCACAAATGTGCAACGGAGCCCAAGCTGCTGGGAATGTAAGAGGGATTAACCCGGGCTCTCATTCAGTTGTGAGGCTCAGCTCATCTGTATTTAGGGGAGGCATGGGACATGTGGCCACTGCAGTTCCACGTCAGTGTGGAAGGCAGCAAACAAACACCCAGCTGGTTACGGTGCTTCTGGGATGTATATAGTTTCTTCTGGAAGAAATCAGCACATTAAATGGGTGTCTCTTCCACATATGGAGATATTTTCTCAAGGGTCCTTTTGAGTCATCTAAATTCTTCATTTTATAGCATTACGTAAAATATTTGTAATGATATTAAATGTAAGATGAGTCTAAATATGCACAATCCATTCCTGTTTAATACATTACTGTAAGGCTCACACAGTTCGTAACCAGCTCTGTGGATCACAGAGTTTCACAGTACCTTATGTGTATGAAACAACTAGGAATTTGATTTTTGAGGTTACTTTTTAAAAAATCTTTGATATTGCCCATGAAAATCAATTTCCTCCATGGAAGTTTAGGACTTAGGAAGGGGGTTATTCTCACATTTTTGTGAATTCCTGCAGAAAAGCAAATGACCTATGCTCCCAAAAAGTTGGCAGGTGACTTATTAAACTTCCCTCAAATCTCCATCAGGAAGTTCATTAAAAGTCTATTTAGAAATGGCCAGGTGCTTGCTTCCCACAGTGCAAGAGGGAAATCTGTCACCCTGTTGAAAGAATTGTTTGGTTACTCGGGATAAAGAAATAATCATTATACCAAGCTGTGTGGTTTTATGATGGAAAACTGTGGCTTGGTGAGAAAAGTGCCAAGGTCAATGCAATGAAAGACCTACAGTTAACTCAGACACGATTTCAGAAGTCAGTGGTCATTACAGGCCAGGAGAACAAAGTCTTTCCTGTGGTTCACTTGCAAACAATTTTTAAGATTCTGAATAAAAATAAGTGCTTAGCTTGAGATAGTTTTAAGCTTAAAAAATATCATTAGAGAAGGTTTTTTAATGTTTTATGAGGATTGCTAAGGCTGACAAAATTACCTTGTTTGACACTGGATCCTGACCTAAATACTATGGCCAAGTCAACTAACAGGAAAATAGCAGGGCTAAGCCTTTTTCATTCTTTATTCTGCCAAACCACTGCCTCTTGCAATCAGGATTGATTACAAACACCCAATTAAGAGGCATTTGGAACATGATCTGAACACTAATCCTGTCTCTTTTTCTCTTTATACCTAATTATCAGCCTTAAGATGGGTATTAGCGCTTTAATTAGTAGATTTACTTTAGGAACTTCTACATAAACTAAGAAATCTATAACGTAGACATAAATACGTGAATATATGCACAGTCCTAAAGAGGTGCATGTAACACATATACCTATATCCAAGTAGTTCCCCATGATATATAAGTCTAGACATATACATGTGAGTGCATGTTTATCCCTTTTTCAGACATAATTTCATTCTTTGGAAATACTACAAAAGAAAGTAATTCAATTAGGTTTTGCATCAGCTGTATAAAAATATATTGTAATTATCAAATAATGATTCAATGTTTGTAGCTCGCAATAAGATATAATTAACAAACTAATTCTCAGAGACACGTAGGCTTTTGTTTCACTTAGAACAGGAGAGGAGGGTGGAGAGAAGAGCAGTGTAAGGTTGACTGAAAACATATTGAGAGTTTCATGGGGCTGATGCCAACGACTCTGGATTTCAATTTAGAAAGGATTCAGACCTCTGTTCTGAATTTGTTTATCTCTCTCCACAGAAAGGATGAAGGATTAGGCTTAAGGGAATCCATATTTGACCCTCAGATTTTTCCTGTCTGAAGGGCATCTGGCTGTAGCACATCTAGACAGAATTCTCCTCACAGTTCACTTAACTCTCCGGATTAGAATAGAAACACCTGCACATGACTGGTTTTACAGCTTTAGTGTGCTACTGTACAGAGACCCAAGTCAAGGCTCCACTGTGCCAGGAAAGGCACCCATACACATGGAGTGCAACACTGAGCCCTGCATCCAACACCTGAGCCCTGAATGCAGGTCAGCACAGACTCTCCACTACAACCAGGCAGTAAGGACATGGATTTTCTAATACCTTTTCCCAAGCAAACTCAAATTCAAACTGCTACTCCAAAAAAAAGGAATTGTTAAAAGGAAATGTTAAACAGTTTGACAATAGAGACTTTCACAAGAGTTAACTGCTTGGATAAACAACAAAGGAGTCTCTTTATAACACTGTATAATCAGGAAAACAACATAATTTTCAACTTGTTTCAACTCTTGGTTAGTCTCTAAAGCACAATAAAATAACAGCATTATCTTTAGATAACTGCATCTGATACTTCCGTGCAAATACCTGCTGAATATTACAGCAAAGAGAACATTGCATGCATATTCATATATTCCTTTAAGCGAAGGAAAAGGTTTTGGGGCAAAACAAGTGTTTTCTGCTTCTCTGATCCTGCCCAGGCTCTGAGCTGATTCCTTTCCTTGGCACAATCTACTGCACCTTTACAGAGTGTACCAAACAACAGCAGTCACCAGCAGGGCTGTCTGGGTCTACCAGCATGCTCCCTGAGAAAGCATTTGATGTGCTTTATATAAAGCAGAAAAATTCCCCCAAAATGTGTCCAGAAGCATGAGATACCACACGGCCCCCAAATCCACTGCAACAGCTCATCCCAGACTATGCCAAAAACACTTGTTTCTTGGTTTAGGTACAGAATGAAGGGATAGTCACATTCATACCTTTAGTACTTCCAAATAATCTCTCAGTAGTAAATTCCCAAACAGCTTTTGAAGGACAAATTTTTGAGGGAGACAAACAGGTGGAGAAGCTGTCTCTTTGGCCCAGTACAGCCTTCCCAGCATGTCAGCATCCCACTCGTGCCTTTGACAGAGAGGCCTGGGCCTCTGTCTGCGCAGCATAGTGTGCAGTGGGGTGGCTCCAGATGTGTGGGCTGGGTGGTTTAGTTAATGCAGATCAGAGCAAGCAGCTGAGCGTGGGCATCCTTCCAGCTGCCCACAGCAGCAAGGAGGGGCATGCCCACCTCTCTTAAGTACCTCATCCTGCTGAAATCAATTAAAAGTCCAGTGCTGATATTCAAAGGAGTGGGGCCAGGCCATTAAGCCATACTTCTGTTGGAAAGCTCAGAGGTCTTGGCTCCTTCAACCTCCCTGCTCAACCATGGGCAAACACAATCCCTGCCTCCCACAGGAGGCTCCTACGCTCGCCCAGCCCTTATCCTGTGTCCTTACCTTCAGGCACCTCTCTGCCTGCCAAACTCAATGGCAGCAGAAGGAGAGGGAGTCAGGAAACTCTGATATTTGCCATCCAAATGACTGACAGAGTCATAAACCATCCTACAGGGCCTGTTTTGCATCCTTACCCACAACCATCAAGAATGGTAGGAGACAGTTCTGTGGGCAGTGGAGTTGCATCGGGTCCAGACTCTCCACTATGCCTAAAATGTCCTTGATGCAGTTTGTGGGAGCAGTTCAGGACTGGCCAGGCTCCAGATGCACCTCTGGGCACTCAGGAAGCAGCTACTGTGTGATGATGACAGGACCCTTTGGACAGCCAAGGCTCAATGAGCAGTCCGGCAGTGTCCTTCATGGGTGGTTCTCCAGAAAGGGATCAAGGACATGTACACTCTACTCACGTCAGCTCAACCCAAAGGGCTCAAACCACCCCTGCACAAAGGGAATGAACACAAGGCATAAAGTGCACAAAGTGCACAAAGCAGACCTTGCTACGTGGAAGAATAGGAACCAGGATTTAGACAAAAGCAAACAAAAGCTTAAACTTTGCAGAAACTAAAGAAAGGCTTGGCTTGGCTTGCTCCTGTTTATTTTAGCAGCCTCAGTTTGTTATACCTACAGATTTGTAGCATAAATCCATTGACATATTTAGAAATAAAACGGATGGATGAATTTCTGACATCATTAAGGTCTGTAGGAGTTCTGTGGGGCTACAGTTTCACTATGTGGGTCTGGATACCTACGTTTTCTTCCCTACTTAGGGATCTGGAGGAGTCATTTTCTTCTGTATAAACAAACAGGTATTTTGTGCTCTGTATTCTGCAACTGATTGCAATTTCTATACAGCTCTAATCTCATCAGTGCAACTAATCTCTGGTAAATGCAATATAAAGAATAATTATCTATGACATTTCTCCTTCTACAACTTGAGTGTTTCCAAAATGGGCAATTTTTGCATTCAGAGTGATTTGACAGTATTGTGTATATAATCCATAAGTGTTAAGCAAGGATGATATTTATTCTCTATGTCTATAAATGATGGCAAACAAAACAATAGTGCTGTATAGCATATCTATGAAAACCTTGTAAAACAATACAGTCAAGTCTGGCAACGAAGTCAATAATTTGTCAGTAAGTAAACCACTATTGGGCTTTCTCTACCCAACCCTCCACCTTTCTTAAGCCCTTTTCTTCTGAAGCTTCATATTCATTTTCTTAATGTTTTTAACCTAGTGTCTGTGAAATTTTTATTGCTCCCTAGATAATGACATCTGATCTGAATGTAACCACACACCTCTTTGCTCAGCAACATTTGTCACAAACCATTATAAATTATCATGCTGATAGTGTGCATTGCTGGGAAACCGGAAAAGTTCCATAAATTCAAAGTACTGTATCAGTAACATTCTTGTTTATTATCTAGGTATAAAGTTTTACTAGATTCAAGATGGCTACATTTACACAGTAGGATACTTCAGCAACACAAGACTTGTACAGCTTGCACCAAGTGCTGAAAAGCATTTACTGCATGCAACAAACACTGCAGCATTTTAACTAATATGTGGCCATATGTTTTATCTCTTCTATTCATTTTAACCGTGTTCCTGACTCCAAAAATTATTTGCGCTTGCTTGAGAAAAGGCAAAATGGCAAACAAAAACTAGTTTTCTCTTAAAGTACAACCACAATTGCTGTTTCTTGGCCTCCTGAAGAGGAGGCATAATACTCATTAGAGTTAAAAGTTGAAAAGAGGTTGTATTTTTTTCATTATATGTGTCCTTGATAACAATCTGTGGTTGACATATTTGTATAACTTCCCGTCAAAACCCAGTATTTCCATTATGCTGGTACAGTAGTTCTGTCTAGAAGATTTTTTTTTTAATTAGATGAACCTAGCTTGTGTGAGCACATTTTTAATTATTTACATATCTTTAGTCTTCAAAATTGTGAAAGCTGAGTCCTTTGGAAAGCCTCTAGATAAACAGGAATTTTCACCATGTTTACTTGAAATTTAAAAAAACTCAAATGGCTCTGATTGTCAGAAAAACATACATATATGAATTTTATTAGCAGTCATTTGAGAAATACTTATTCATTAAAGCATAGCATAGTAAGTAGGTAAATCAAGGGCATATTTTAAAATTAATTTCAAACCCTAACATACAAAGAGACTAACTGGGAACAGCTTCCCTACAGCTAATAGTTAAATGTGCTGCTTTTGACTCTCCTCAGAGAATGAACCTTTCACCAGTTTTACATTTCAATACATCTTGCTCTCTGTATAGAGTAGTATTTTTAAAACTTAGATAATGTCTCGATTTTCTTATTGGCACTGTGGAACAAGAAGGTAACCTTTCCAAAGTCACATTGTTTTTCTTCTTGGGCTCAGGAGGTTCTTGTTATTAAAGTTGTTTTCAAGGCTAACTAAGGTCCAAGATGCAATGAACAGCATTATAAAGAGGATTTTGGGAGCTAGGCCAGCAAGCTAATCTTCTCTAGTCTACTCTAATTGTATGGGACATTTTTTGTTCCCAGACATGAATTCCCTTATCTCTCTTTTTCTATCTGCATTTCATATTTAAGTGCTTATTAATTTCCAGTGCTAAACCTTTCAATAAAGCAGAGTGTAACCTAAATTACACATTTCTTGATTGCAGACTGAGTTTCTAACAAACTAAGCATGTTAGGAAAACAAAATATACTTAGTCTCAAAACAAAAAAACTTGTGTTGTGTTTATTGCATTAATCTCCTGTTGTATCCAATATTTGGTAGAAGGAATGTGAATTTTGTAAGCAGATGCTTAAATTTCAGAACACAGAGATTGTTGACAAATTCCTGTTGCTGAAATAATTTTTTGTTATTCTGGTCCTAAGTCGTTGGGTTTTTGGTTTTCTTTACAAATACAATCCTTCTCAAGTTAAAAAGAGCAATTTTCAATATGAGGGAAGTAGCAGCTGAGTAACTTAGCATAGCCTAGAAACTTAGCATTTCAGCACAGACAAAATAATGGTAAACTCATCACCATCACACACTGCAAAGACAATGCAAACAACCCTGTTTAGAGACTTCCTTCCACCCACTACCATCTCATTACTGCACTGGGCTCTGTTTCAGAGGAAGAAATAATGCAGGGGGGAGAGTGGACAATGAACATTGAGAAGGAAGCAACAGAGGGAGGGAGTCAGTCCTTTCCCTGGACCCGGTTCAGCTCAGTCTAGCACTGTTTAGCACAACACAGTGCCACAAAGATTACTTGTTCTTCAAATAATTGTACGCTGTACACTATTTTACTGCTGCCAAAGACCATGTTGGTTTTACAGAGTTGAAAAACCATGCATTCTAACAAGGGAGAAAAAGGATTTGACACTGAAATATGCTTGATTTAATTTCCTAATTTCTATCTAAGAGACAAAAAGTGACAAATACTTTAAAGAATTAGCAGCATTCCATAGAATGAAAGCAAAACCTGTATCAAGAAGACACAGGGAAGTGAATTGAGTGAGTACAAGACATTAAAAATTAAAGAATGGGAAGTCAGCATGTGAACATATGGTGTGAATACGATCTGCAGCTCCAACACTACAGTAAAAACTCATTTTAACAAAGGGTCAGTTTAGTTTTATGAGCACAGAGTTTTCCTGCATTATCACTCAAGTATGGTACTGAAATGCTGATTATAAAAAAAAACAACAAAAAAGCAACTAGGCACCACACTACATCAATAAAGGACTTCATTTTAAGAGAAAACAGTAAATGTCATCTAAGTTATCAATTTATTAAATAATAGCAACAAAGACGTGCATGGTAAAAATTAAGTGTTTGAGTACAGGTGCTCTCTTTATCTAAATCCAATGCTCTAATCTCTGTGGTCTGTAACAACCACTCCTGTTGAGCTAAGCATCATTTTAGGGTACCAAATACTGTGAAATCCTGAGTACTCCCAAGAAATGCCAAACACCACTGGCTATTACGTTTAATCTTTCTGACATGCAGAGAAGATCTTGACTGGTAGCATTAACGAACAGCAAGTCTCTTGCTGTTATCAAAAGGGGATGAAAAAAAACAACTATGATACCCAAGGAATATTTAAATAATGAATCACTGAAATATTTTCCTCATGAAACAAGCAGGCTGACTTTGGAGGGCATGTTGAAGAGGGAAATGATCTGACCATGTGCTGCTTATGCAAGCTGTGTGGTTTACAGATCTGGGGAAAAGCGGAGAACAGCTTCTGTGAGATTCTGATTCCCCTTCTTAATTTTGGAATCAGTCAAAGGGAATGTGAGGACAGGGAGCAAAGAGAGCCTCAGTTCTCCCCTTCCTCCTCTCAGGGCATTACTGGGGAGCAGGAGGAGGGGAAAGAAGAGCTACTGTCTATAAAACAGCAGCAAAGGGAGAATGGGGGAAATACGACTATCAGTCCTCCCGTCTACTGCCCCTTAAAGCGTGAGAGTAAATGCCAGACTAACCCTGCATTAAGAGGATTTGGCAATTTATAAATGGCCTGCCTCCACTGGCTATTTGTAGTTGTGGCGATACAAAAGGAAACGGAATTACTTTTCCAAACTCTGTAGACTTACTCACAAAAGCAAGCCAGGCTGACAAACTGCGCCTCACCCCAACCTCACCCCCACACCGAGCATCACCGCCGCCACCTGCTCGCAGCGCATCGGGCAGGCGGAGCTCAAAAGCACCTTATAAACCACGGAAAGCTGTAAAGATCTTTCCAACACGCCCGCACTCCGCCCCGCTCGCCCCCCGGAGCGGCCCCGGCCGCAGCCCCGGCCGGCCGGCAGGTGGAGCCGTGGCGCTCCCGCAGCTCGGCGCCTGCACTCACTTGCAGTCGCGGTCCTCCAGGTCGAAGTGCGGGTTGAAGTTGATCATGATGCGCTGGTACGGCTCCGGCGCCTGGATTAGCCACTCGCACTTCTGGCTGGGGTGGTACGACTGCGGGTAGCCGGGAGACGTGAGGTACCCGGGGCTTAAAATTTTGATCGTGTCGCCGCACTTATCTGCGGGGATAAGCAAACAGATGGGTTGGTCTCAGTGCCCCCGGCAAGCACCCGCACACCAAGCGGACCAGACGACTGCCGTGGGAATGCTGCGGGGCCGCAGCCTTCTTCAGGCAAAATTATGCTGCATTCTTATGCCTTTGAATAGATCCCTGCTGTATTTTACCGAAGGGGCCCTCCTCTCCGCCCCCATCCCTAAGTCCAGTGGCTGGGCAGGCAGCAGGTAGCAGAAGATATTTGATTTTTAAACAGTATCCCTTTAAAAAGCCCTCCACTCCAACAGTGCCCCTTACATTGTTAAAACTTGCACCCTCACAACAGCATTAATGTTGGCTCAGAAGAATACCTAGGACACAATTAACTCCAGAAAGTATAATCTTCTTAAGTACGAAGTTTTAAGAAAAGCTGAGAAGAGATGTAAAGGGATGCCGTTTGACCCCCTGCCCAGCTACAGGATAAGCCTGGTCTGTGTCACTGACCACTGGGTTTGTCTTGGTGGATCCAAGCTCATTTGCAGCAGACTCTCCTTTTGTTTTATCAGTCCATAAATCAGGCAGGTTGAAACTATCTGTGCTGTTCAAACACAGGGTAGCAGAGAACAAAGTAGCTCTAGTGAAGCAGAAATCATCCACTATTTATTCTTTCAAGGAAGTTTGTTCATGCTTGGAGACTGCATCAAAGTAATGGAGCAGAACAACATCCTTTCCTCTCCCTCCATTCCTTCCTCCCCTCAACAACAACAAAGATTTATTTCTAATAGCAAAATAGTTGCAAAAGTTCCCAGAATCACCAACTGTGACTATGAAATGTGGTATGTTGCATCTTGCTCCTTTGGTCAGCAGTGTCAGACTTGAATTTTAAGGTTTATAGGAAAAATAAAAAGAGATGAGAAATCCAACCTACATGGTCGCTCAATTCGCTGTGGTCCAGTGTAGGTTTGTGTTATCACTTTTTTAATACTATGGATTTCTTTCTATAGACCCTCAGGGAGGAAGAACTTTCTCTGTACATTGATTAATTCTGAGCAATAAAACATGAAAGTAAACTACGGATAGGAAGAATGCCCCCATTAAAAAGCAAGACTATATATCACTACATCCCAATAACAGTATATACAGGCTGCAGTGCTTTATCTGATATTCCCTGTGAAAGCAAAATGGCAATCCTTGCTCTCAGCATGAATTTATAAATACACAGGATTTTATTGTAGGAAAAACAGGTCAAATGGAAGTGAATGAGGAAGCGTACATCAAAAATGCATAAAGCAATACTCTTTATAGAAATTATTTGCCATAAATTAAGAGGTAAGGGGATGATACATACTCAGCTGTTTGGTCAAAACCCAGATACTGCTAAGCAGGCTGCTGGGAAAGGCTATCTTTTTATATTTCCGCTTTGCCTTTGCAAAACAGGCTGTTTTCCTCTGACCAGAACAAAAGGCATTGCAGCTCAAAGCTCAAAAGCTGTCACTGGTGATCTTGCTAATCCGCTGTCTGGGGCTCTCAGGGAATCTTGCCTTTTCCTCCCTATGTAAGCACACTCAGAAAGTGATCCTGTCTCATTAAGCCCACTCCAGCCCTGCAAACAACATGGCAGAGTCTGGCATCTGTTAAACGCCTGAAATAAAGCAGTGCTGCTTCTAGTCACTTGACAGAGTCACTTCAGGGGACGCTGAGGTGGACTCACTACCACCAGTGCTCCTTAATCTGCGACTTCTGGGAAAGTGACAGTGTAATAAGATAATGTGGTCTGCTAGACTCCCTGGCTCTGTGCAATCTCTCTCACACTTGATTAAGAAGAGCAGTTTCTAATGACTTTGGACCATTAGCTCCAAATAAGGTTAATGAATTAATTTACTGGACACTAATACTGCATGTAGGTGAAGGCAGCATTAGTAGGTCTGGTAGGTTATAGAGGAGGTTAATGGCCTTGCTGACTTCAGCCTGACCACCAAATCAACCACTCATAGTGGAGGCTTCTGCCCAGCAACCCGCTCTACTCTCTGTCTCTTAATAGGGAGAAATGATCAACAAGAGCATGGAGTAGCCCCCTCCCACTCCTCAGAGGTACAGGACCGGCAGCAGTGTGGGTTTATGTGGGAGGCAGCTGCCCACATCCCTCACCCGGGCTGAGGGAATGAGCAAAGTGCACCTCTCAGAGCATCCCCATACCAGGTTTGGTGCACATCTCTAGCACCTTGGATCTTATGCCACAGCATTGGAAGAGGCAGCTTGTCCTGATTAAATTAAGCAGCCACTTCTAAACGTACTGGGAAAGAGATTAACTTCCATCATAAAACATACGATTTTAATACTCTCTTTTGCTTGACACTCCACTTGCAGTCCCTTATTAAAACAATATACCAGTGTAAGTGGAGGGCATTTTCTTCTTTTAATTACTTAGATTGAAAACCCAGTCAGGCAAAAGTAAATATTTGATAATTAGTTAATAATTGCTCAAGATTTGTCTGGAAAAGGGGACTCGTATGAGCTGTTTCATGTGCAAGAGCTAAACGCCAAGCCGTCCCACAATTAGACCATCTTTAAAAATGCATCATGCAGTGAAATATTCACAGTGCTCTGGCATTGTTCAGGAAAGGAGGTGCACGCTGCTTTTAATTAGTTGTGTTTTCAAGGGCTGCCTGACAGTAAACTAGCTACATCACTCATTTGTTATGGGATTTCTTCTCTTGGAAGGGAGTCTTGAGCCTTCACAGAGGAGCTCAGATCCTCTTGGCACAGTGCAAGTTGCACGTAAACCGCAGACTTGGGAAAGGGATACCCTAGAGAGCTCTCCATGTGAAGACTACTCGCAGGTACACACGCAGCTAGTAAGCGGCATGATCTAAAATTTTACGCTTTGGAAAATAGAAAGGGCGGGGGGAGGGGTGGAGANGGGGGGAGGGGTGGAGAGGCGGGGCGGGGAAGAGAAAGCCTTCTCTTTAAAGTGTTCATTATCTTTCGGGTATCGAAGGAGACACATTTAATTGCGATGTGACGGAACATTATTAACAGAACTGGCTGTCCTGAGCTTGTGAGAATGAACAGCCTGCTTTATTCAACAACCCGAAACAGCAAAAAATAAAATCGGAAGGCAATGCCAGGGCGGGCGATCCTCAGGAAAGGACTGCGCCCCATCCCTCCTCCAGCAGAAAGTTCCCCCCAGCCGGGCTCACGTCGGTGCCGGTCCTGCGGCCCTCCGGGACCCACCGTCCGCCCCGCGCGCCGGCAGCCCCGGTGCCCGGTCCCGCAGCTGCCCGCGCTGAGACGCAACGTCCCATGTTACACTCACCGCTCCTCAGAGCCCTGACGAGGGTGAAGGTGAGGGCTGCACAGTGCAGAAGAAGTCCCCAATCCATTTTCCCTTCCGACAGCAGGGGAAGGAGGATAAAAAATAAAAATGCTCTCCACGCACAACTCTTCCTTAAATCCTCCAGCCGGAGTGAGGAGCAGAAAGAACGGTCCGCAAGGGCAGTCCCGGGGACAGAAGAAGGTTGGCTTCTCTCTATGCCTCAAGCCACCCGTATCCTGTCATTTAGCTCCGGCTCCCTCTCCCTTTTCCCACACTTGTTCTTTCTCCAGGCGCCGCTGCCCCTGCCATTCCCAGTGAGACTAGAAAGCCAAATGAAAACGAGGGGAAAAAATAACAAAAACAAAACCCAACAAACACACAAACAAGACAGACAAAAATCCTGGCGGCTGTCGGCACCTCGGGAGCGCTCTGCCGGGCGGGCTCCGGGAGACGGGGCGAGGGTGCTCTGCGTAGGGGAGAGAAGGGAAAGCGTCCGTGAGCGGGGAGCAGCTGGGCGCTGGAGTTTGGCAAAGTGCGTCCCCACCGCCTGCCCCGCTCTCCCGTGGCGGCCGCGGGGCCGGAGCCCCGGGCGGCTGTGCCCTGCAGTGCCTGGCTGTGCCCTGCGATGCCTGGCGGTGCCCGGCGCCCCGCACTCACCTGCCCCGGCGGGGGACGAGCGAGCGCGCTGCCGACTCCCGGCCGGCCTGGGAAGGGGGAAGCGCCCGGGCGGCTCCTGCTCGCAGCCTGAGGAAGAGGAGCGCAACTCAGCGGCAATAAGAGAGGCCGAGGAGCCGCCGTCTCCCAAGCCCCAGTCCCCTCCCCCTCCCCGCCCTCCTGCTTCTCCTCCTCCTCCTCAGCCCCCCAAGACATCGGCAGCGCGGAAGAACGAACAAACAAACACGGCAAGCCTCAGCCCTGACACTCAACCGAGGCGGGGTCTGGCGAGGGGGAACGCGAGGGGGAGAGGGGGACGAGAGGCGGCGTCCCTCGCCACGGCAGGTAGAGCCGACACAGGCAGAGGCACCACCTGCCGCCCCGCGGGCTCCTGCCCGGCCCTGCCGTGTCCTGCCGTGCCCCGGCCCCACGCGCAGACAGGCACACACGTAGACACGCACGCACATACACGAACACACACACATACACACACACACACACACACACACACACACCCCCCCCTACCCACCTCCCGACTCGCTCCCCTCACCGCGCCCCGCGGGAACCCTGCCCCGTCCCTTCCCGGGCCACCGCTCTGCCACCTTTCCCCCCTCCCAACACTTTTGTTTCGTGCGAGAGTGCAGCCAAGCGTCCGTCCTCGCGCGTGTCCCTCGGAATCCCCGTTGTTCCTCAGTGGGACACCACCGTCCCCGGTGATCCTAGGGGAGGCTGGCTGCGCTGCTGTGGGGTGAGCTGCGAGGACCCCCTTGAGAGAACCTCAAGTGTCACGCTTATCTGGCCATTGGCCTTGCCCCCTTTGCATTTCTGCATCTCGGGGGGAGGCCTCCCTGCACCCCGTCCAACCCTCTTCCCACGTCCTTTCTCGCTCACTCCGGCTGTCATTCCTGTCTTTCAGCTCTGTTGCGGCTTTGCCCCTACAGTCTGCCTGTCTCATGGAGCCTCTTGAGAGGTTGAAGAGCTGCCGGGGTCCCCCAGAGCCTGCTCTGCTCCCAATAGTGGCTGTGCAGCACGAAATCCCCACCGGGGAGTGTGTGTCTCCTGAGCATCTCCCCAAAATCACACACACACACTGGCACCAGAGAGGACAGGAACAAAGCAGGGACATAGCTGCACGGTCTGGTGCTCACCAGCTATGGGCCCTGTCCCTTCCTTGCCCTATTGCTCTGCCTTACAGGCTGTCCCTGCATCTAGGGAGTGATCACCTGAACCCGACTGCTTCTTTTATACGGAGTGCTTTGAGCTCCCTCTGTGTGGAGGCAATACAGTCACTGGGGTAATGGTTAGAGGAAGAGCTCCAAGGCTGAAAGCTGAAACACTGTGTTAAATGGTCCCCAAAGATATCTCTGCACTAGGAAAATGACCTGCAGCCAGGAATGGATGTCAGCCACTCTCATCTCCCAGAGCAGTTTGAAAACAATTTGTTACTGGTGTTCAATCGAGGCAAACTCTGTTAATGCTTCATCAGGAAAAAGGCCTGATAGAGGGCCCACTTCACAAGGATGCAGTGGGAAAAGAGTTGGGCTTTGCTGGGGGCAGGGTCATTCTCCAAGTATAGCCACAGCAGTAAATCTCTGTCCACTCTGAAGATGTAACCATGTTTGAAATAGTTTTCAAACATAGTTGTAAGTCTGCAGCCACACGGATTAACTACAAATGTGTTACATCTGTGTGCAGAAATCGTACACAGATCCAGCCTCCTCCATCCCTTTGTGAGTTTCCTACTCTCACTCTCCCTCACTGCCCTTTTGAAGCCCCGACTTTAAGGTCAGCTGAAGTCTGGAGATTAAGTCCCTAGGAAATCTGTCTGCTGGTTTCATACTGCACACTCTCTCACTACTATTTTCTGAGTTTTTGCCAGACATTCCTCTTCTTTTCTGTGATTGCAGTTCTGTAATATTGTGCACTAAAGTGCAGTTTGATCCTGTTATACTCTTTGTACACTTCATTCTTTCCTTTCTCAGCTTGTCCCTGCCCTTGCCCCTGCTCCTGCCCATGCCTGTGTCTGCAGGCAGCCTAGAAACCAGGCAGGCTGGAACTAGTCACATTGAGTTATTGGCTTCAGTCTCATTTCCCTGTCTTTAGACAGTCTCTGGATCATCATTTGCAATACTTATGCATTTCCTTGATTGATTGGGATGTATATTTTATGGGTAGCACATTAAGCCCCCTTTGTTTTTTTTTTTCTTTTAGAGAATTTCCCAGAACAAGGGGGAAGTGGAGAGTTAGCAGTGCTTTCTTATTATTAAAACTCTCATGCTGCTGGACAGTCCTTGAGATAAATTGGTTCCATCCTGAAGCATAGTGTATTTTGTGACTGTCTGAGCAACAATATAGGTTTTAAAATAAAGCAAATCTATTTTTGAAAACAGAAATTACCTGCTGATGGTAACTTACTAAGGGGTTGCAGAAATGTATACATACGTGTTTGTTTTAAAACCTAGGTCTTGGATGCCAAGATTAATTCTGTAAGTGACAAATAGTAAGCAAATACCCAGAGAGCATGTATATCAAAATTCCACTTAGTGCATGACAGTGTCGGCTCTCTTGCTTTGGGATTTGCATAGTCTGTCAGGTAATTTCTATGAATCTAGGGAAAGGAAATAATAATCCCCACCTGCACACTCTAAAGATGCTATAAACCAACCAACCAACCAACCAACCAACCAACCAACCATGATGTTTTATCCATTTTTTTCCTATCTGATTAACAAGTTGCTTTTTGCAGATAGAGGCACAGTGTGTCAGCAGCTGGTATATTTTAAAGAAATTCCATTCTCTGAAAGAAAAACTAAACATTTAAATGCAGGCAGAATATGTACATGGTATAATGTGATGAATTTTTAAGATAATGATGAAGGCTGCTTTTATCACCATAATCACTAATCCATATACCAAGGTTTATTTCAGCATGTTCATGTCTCAAATGTCAGTGCTTCCTCTTCTTGCAGAGAGAGAGGGGTGCACTAGTCTACAAAGACAGCTGAACAGGAATGGCCTCTGTTGGGGCTAACATGGCCCATGGAAGAGGATTTCTGTCCCTCCTCAGCACTCTGTGAGTATTCTGGATTTCCCACTGAGACTTTTTTTTTTTTTTTTTTCCTGTTGAATTCTCAAGGCCTAGCAAATATAGAAGAGCCTGGTACATTAAGGTCTTTCCCTACCATGGGTGACATTAGTCTAATTTTTCCACCATTTCTTTCTTTTTGGTTCATGGATATAGGCACAGGTTTCTTCCATATATGAGTTGCCCTGAAATGATGAGTGAAAACATTCTATCTTTGGTTTAAATATATTTACCTGAAAATGCTTAATCTTTAATCATCTTGAATATAAACTGGCATCAAATGAAACATTAAGAAGTCTCTTTTTATAATCCACTTCTCACATTTTAGTCACAGTATTTTAGGTCCTGATCCTGCAACTGCTTATACATTTGTTCAGCTCTCCATTTTCACATCAGTAATGGGATTTTATGGCAAGGATGAGTTAATGTTACAAAGGCTGAATCTGAATTCAGTGTATGTAAAAGTTAATGGAGTGGCTAGCTTTGGGGTTTGGGTTCAGGCCCATCTTTGCTTCATAATTTTACTTGGTGTTTATAATGCTTTTTTGAAGATTGTCTGCACTTCAGTTATAAACCTGTTTCTCAAGAATTTTATAATTCTGCCATAAAAAAAATATTTGCCTTGGGCTAAATAATATAATATAAAACTTAAAATTCCAAAGGAAAAAAACACTTTTCCCGTTTTAACCATAGCACAGCAGAGCAACTTTGATGTTTACTCCTTTATGTACTCACATAACATAGTAACACGTTTAATTAAAAAGTAAGTTTGGCAAATGATTAATCAATGGCTGAAGACACCTTTATTTGGTGTTATTTTGAAAAAGAAACACAACAAATTAAGCCCATCCATAATATTAAAAGCCTGAAAATGGGGACTTCCTACCAGTATTTAGTGGAGAATAGAAATATATTTGCTTTATGACTAGTACCTACTAATATCTTCATATACAGGCTGGTGCTCATTTATAACCTTCTCTCTAATGTTTTTCTTTTCTTTCACTTATCTTCCCCAATAATCTCTCCAAAATTAGGCTTCTATGTCATCTCCTCTCCTGTTACTTTGGCCATATGAATCACTGCTTGGCTTCCTGTTGCTTACTGTACTGAACCAAAGCTATTTGCCCTTATCTTTAAGATCAGACATACATTTTCCCTTGTCTATATCTCTCCTCTCTCAACCCTTTTATCTCCCACATCTTTTATCCTCCTACTCAGTCTCTCACACCCAATGCTTTTTTACCCTGTCCTCTCACGTTACACCTCTTTTCCACACAGAGACACATGCGTTTAAATGATCCTTTTTTTCATTGCACATCATACCCTTCTCCAAGGAACCACTGCAAATATGTTTATTTTTATAAAGTGTGCCATCTGACTTATACATTATTTACATTATTTAAATTTACGTATGGCCATGTGTTGCAATATACTCTCATATCTATACTCCACTGGTTAGAGATCAGATTCGTTTGTATTTACATAATCTCCACACGGACTACATTGTTAGAGTTAGAGTGACTTTACAAATATTTTAGCAGACTCCTTGGAATCACAACTGTGCCATCTTACAAATGCCTTATCAATGTTAATCATCCTGTCTAAACATATTCCACTCCAAAAAATTAGCACAGCCCAAGGCTTTATTAGCTGATTATCTGACCAGAAAGAGTCAAATGTTTTCATCTGTGTCAAAGGCAAATTATTGCACATATCATTGTTACTCCCATTTCCAGAGTGTCAACAAGCTCATCAGGTCTCTCCAAGGCCTAATTCCTTTTCTACTTGCATTGTTACACCTTCCAAAATCTAAGCATGGTCACCACATTTTTACCAGAGTTCCAGATTCCACGAGATTCTACTCCTTTTTTCTTTCTTTCTTTAGTGATATTTGCATATTCTTAGTGCTTTTTATCTGAAATAGGAAGTTGGGGACATATACAACATAGGATTTACAGTAGTGTCCTTAATAATGCCTGATCAACTGAAGGAATTCTGAAGGAGCTCTTTCTGTGACAAAGGAAGTAATACATTGTAAATCCACCACATGGGCTAAGAATCTGATTATATTTCCGTTGATGGTGATGACAAAAATCCCACTGACTTCAAAGGAGAAAAACAGGCCCTGGTATGATGATAATGGACTCTTAGATTATAAACTTGTTTTTTATCAACTTCAGTTGTTTCCATTTGGTTGTATAATGGGTATATCAATGTCTGTGTTTACACTAAGATAGCTGCTGGAAAAAAACCAAAAATAACAGGTCCTTTCAAAGTAAGGTTTTGAGAGATTGAAGGTCTATAATCATTAAGAAGTAGGTATAAACAGTCTTGGGTGTATCTTTGTATTTTTTGTCTTGCTCTATTTTTGGCTGGAAAATTGGTGTCCTGCTCATGTAATCTATTCGTCCATGAAGGCCCATATGATTATATCATATTATTGAGAATTGTATGCACAGTTTTATCCATGCTCCATTTGATAGAATAATACTAGGAAAGGTGTGATGTTATTAGGGAAATAGAAGCTGCCACAGCAACACTGCATGGTTGTCATGCACCCCCTTTAGCTACAATGCAGCAATCAGGGTAAACAAGCAGTCGAACTGCATTCATTAGAGATCAGATTCCCTTTCTCTGCTGTCTCTCATCTTCCTCAAGAGATGTTCTCTATCATAATTTGCCTTGTCACTTATTACAGCTGATGTTAAATGGCTTTTCAGCTAAATGCTTGTTTGGGTTATTTATTAACTAAAGAACATTTACATTGGCATACTTTGATGTTATACATGCAATGGAGAACCCATTTGTAGACTATAGTGGATTAACTAGAAATTCAGGGAATCGTATTCAGAGGGATTAACTCTTAGGCAATGGATTACCTCCAGTCAGTTAGCCTCATTGGAGGAGATGGTAACAACCCCTAGCACACAGATCTTTATTCAGGTGATTACATATAATGGTAGGAGTATTACTCAAATAAATTAAATATAATTATTTTATGTGTCTGCTGTTGTTGGTCTTGGAGCTTAAGAATATGGACTGAGATCCGGAAAGAGCTCTTAGGCTCTACATAGGTAAATTTTGTTTCATATTGAGACTTGAAAATGGAAAGTAAGAAATATACTGATCTGATCTACTGATTTAATTTTCAGAATGTTGGTTTCTTTCAGTATTTTCTCTTTATTGCTGTATTTGTAGAAAAATTGATCTGACATGCCATGTTTTATAAAATGGCTTTGAAAAAAAGGCACCACAGAGTATTATTTTTTTACTTTATTAGGAAGATGCAATTAAAACAGAAAGATATTTTGGCTGTGGAATATGGATAGAAATCTTTTTGAAAACTGAATTTATAGGGGGCAGTAGAGAGATGTCCGTGGATTCCAATGCGGTTGTTAGAAAATTGGACTAGTAAACTTCCTAGCATATAACTAGAACAAAAAATTAAAAGGAAACCTGAAAAAGGAATAGGAAATTATGTTTTAGACGGCCTCACCTTTGTTTGAAATTTGTTGTGTTTTTCTTTTTTCTCCATCCTGTCTTTTCTACTTTTCTTTTACCTGTATTGGGACCACTTAGTTGCCAATAAATTCAGATGAAGAACTCCTGTTTTGAGCTTTACCTACTTTGTGAGGGAAAAAAGTTTTTAAAAGAAGGTTCTAAACAATAACTCAAGCAGTTTTCAACACATCTCACAGTCTTTTCAATCTTATTTCATGAAAAGGGTAACAGAATCATTGTGTTAGAATTTTTTTTCATCTTCCAGGTATAGTTTAACATTTCTTAGAAACCTTTCTGTAATCTATTTTTCATTGTGAGTTCATGACTTCATATAATTTAGACAGGTTGTCATGAGGAGAAACACAGTTGTCCAGGTTGTCATAGCAGCTAAAACTTTCCTTTTGTGAAATTGTCACCAGGCCTTTGGCTTCTTGTAACCAAATCACCAGAAACATTATTAGTTTAATGAAGAAGCTCTCCAACAGGCTGTTTCCAAATCTGTAAGTTATCTGTCCAACAAGTATGTCACTGCTGTGTGCAGTATTTTATTCACAAAGGCCATCTGGACAGCCTTGACAAAGGATTCATAGCATTTGCCAGAGAACATCTTGTTTGCAGTGAAAAAAATAAAAAAATTCAATGTTTTTCTAAGAGACATTGCTTTTTTTGTTCTCAGCTACTCTGTTGGCTTTATTGTGTTGAAGCTTCTTTGTCATCATTGCAGAATTTATAAACATTACATAGTCCACCTTTTCATCTCTGTAGTTAAAGTCTTACATGCACCTTTTTTCTTTAAGATTATTTTAGACTCTGATTAGTAAGAGTCCTTGATTTATTCTGGTGAGATTTCTGTTTCAATGCAAACTCCCTGACATTTATATGTTATGTTGTTATTGAGATTTCCTTCATGGCTTGTTCATCATGCCATAGCATATCATAAAACCTTCAGTTATTTTCCTCTCCTTTGAGGTAAATTCTTCCATCACAAAGATCTTAATGAGAAATAAACAGACAAAAAACAGGTACCACATATAGACTGGAAAAAGGGCAAAGCCCTTAACAGCTTGGCAATTGCATGTAGTGAATCCAAAAGGTGCTTGGGTTTTATTGACTGGAATGAAGATGATTTCAGCTAGGCAGAAAATAGCATGTTATGACCAATGGCCAAGAACCCCACTTCAAATTAATCCTGCAAGATACCTGCAATATTACAAAGGAGTGAGTAACCTCAGCTCCCGTACAACACGGAATAGGAGATGATGTTTTTTCAGCTCCTTAGTAAAATGCTGAGCATCTTGCTGGAGAGTGCTGCATCCTTCACGCATAAAGTTCACATGTTAATATAAATTCAAATGTTGTTTCACCCAATTATCCATAATTAGAAAAGGGCTTGCAGACCTTTGTGATACAGTATCTGGATGAAACATTAGAAAATTAATGAAGTTGATTTTTTGACGTGTGCAGTATCACTCCCTGAATATAATTGAAATAACATTTTTTGAGAACAACTAGAACTTACTGGGTTTATTGAAAATGCTTCTTTTACATTTGCTATCTTGATTTTTGTCTTACAAGATAATTTTGTGGCATACGTTTATGATCCTAGTGCAATCAGTATAAATTTTTCATTCATCACTATTTTCAGAATCTCACAAAGTCTCCATTCAAGTAAGGTATAGACACTCTATTTTGAAGAGTTTCAGGTGAATTGAAATTTAAAACCAAAGTGTATGAATGGTTCTTAATTATGTAAATGTGGTACCTGAAGAAAAAAATATGAAGTTCATGATGAGTTTCTGCTTTTAAATGTTATCTTTTTTTATGGCTAAAGGAAACCAAAGATATACTGGCACTCATCCTTCCAAAGGCCCACACTTTTGCAGGCAAAATGAGAACATATATGTGGACTTTTCATTAAAAAGAAAAGTGTAGCTCAAAAGTTTAGCATTTCTAGACATAGTGACAAAACTG
>VYZS01042446.1:4716-50890 GCA_013400695.1 Neodrepanis coruscans | reverse complement strand
CAGGTGTCTGCCATGGTGGATCAAACTAAATCCTCCATAGTGAAACTGGACAGATAATGAAATTGCAGGTTTGTTGGCTGTACAGTAAAAGAAAGTTTACAGTAGAAACTTTTTTTCATAACTGGAAGCTTTGTTCCTATTATAGGTAGTAATGCTAGTACTTGCTAGTAGGAGGTAATGTTTACATGGTGGTGGAGTCAGATTCCTGAATCAGCTTTATGTGGGGTTAAACTAACCCAGCTCATTGTTTGCAATTCATTTTACAGGGTCTGTCTTTGTAGTGTACAAGTAATATAAGATGGTCTGTAATTTTACATAGAGGCCACCGTTGACCATCTCCTGGAATCATCTTAATGTGGGTTACAGTTGCTGAATACTTTGTGTTAGTGTGAAAAAAGGAGATTCTACAAATAAAACATCTGGCCTTTCTATTCTGTAGAAAGCACAGGTTTAATGAAGAGTAGTTATCTAGGGTGTACTTATTTTACCTCTGGCAGAGCAGTTAGTCTGAATACACACTGTGTAGTGTTAGATCCCTTAGGGTTCCCTTGGAAGTATGTTAAAGACCATCCTTCCCATAATGACTTACTGACTTTTATCAATGTATATTGTTCCTTTCTCTTCTCCTTTGATGATAAGTGAGTTTGCTTAGCAAACGACTGCCCTATGATGGCCTCTTAGCTCTGCTTTCTGAGTTTTGAAACTAAACATTTGCTCAAAAATTTGTAAAAGGTACTGTTCAAGCTTGAAGCCTGAAATGCTTCACCTATCCTTGTTTGAATGTGTGTGAAGGAAAAGTAACTCACAGGGCACGATCTGTGATTACCTTCAGGAAATGGGCAACAAAGACCCTTTGTGAATACAAACCATCAAAGAGTTAACTCTGGGCTTTCACAGGAGAACAGGCAGAGAATTTTTCTAGAGATAAAGGCTGAAAACGGGATCAGATACTTGAAGAGAAGATAGAAAATGGCATGTGAAATTCATTTCTCCATGGAAGGCTAGCATATAATCTGTGTCCCCTTTTAAGACCCAGAGAAGTCCTTTTTGCTAATAGGCTGCCTCTTCTGAGCACTCTTCCCTCTTCTGTAGAGGGTGATTGCATGCCTTAGAAAAGCACCTGTGTATACTTACAACATATATGCCTGACACAGAGCTGTGTGCTTACCCTGAAGTCCCAGTGTGGAGTCATGTTTTCAGAACAGACTCCAAAGACCCCACTGTCTGCAGTGGGTTGTGTCAGTATACACTCCACCAGAATACCTCCCCAGTCTAACTTGAGAGGCACCCCGAGATTTTCTATCTGCTTCTAAGCAGCGCCCAAACATGTGGCAGCCCTGGTGTGAACAGGGCAACAGAAGCAAATCAGGTGAAAGTGGAGCACTTTAAACAATGGATCTCAGCCTTAGCAAACATGCCTACCTATATTTACCCTCCACCCTCTCTAGCTGTTTCGAATGATAACGGGTTGAGGGCAAGTGAGGGGCAGTAAGGCATGACCTAGCCCCTCACCACCCTGTGGTTGATGGGTTTCTTCCCTTGAAAGACCCTCATAGGTCTGTGTTTCTTATTCATTTCCTACAGTAATTACCATGGCTGATGTTAAGGGTCTGTAATGCCCAGAACATAAATTGCTGTGGCAGTATCATTGAATTTTATATCCACTGGGATTAAACTAATCTGTTGTGTTATGCTGAGAACTCAAAAAGTAAGAGAAACCCTTTCATACATTACAGCCGCATTTAGTAGAGGTTATCTAAAACTTATTTCTGCATCTTGCTGTACAGTCTTAGAAAACAGTGACCATGAAACACTGGTCTGTGTTCATGTGTTGTGTGGTGCTTACACTGTGGTTAGTGGATCGAGTAATGTGTAAACAGATGTCCTTGAGAATGATCTCAGCCTTGGCCTGAAAAACAGTGACCTCTCAGAGTGAGATGCAGATATGTTAATTGCTGATCTTTTAACAGCTCCAGCCACTGCACTAGATAATTCCCAGGTGTGTGAAATATCATCCTTGTGTCTTGTGTTTCGGCAGTTGAATTAATGTAACAGAGAGCATCGACTGGGCTGCAGACTGAGATTTTATCTTCTCTGCAGCATCAACTCAGCTGATTTTTGAGTCCTTGACCACACACAAAATTCACCCTTCTGGATGTAGGAGACATGCAGGAGGTGGGGCAGGGGGCCCAACTGTGAATATATTCAGATACTCCTTTGCTTCCAGATGCTTACTCTCTCTCTCTACAACAAGGGTCCTGCAAGGACCATCTGTCAGTCGAGCAAGGATATTCTTCTTGTATTGCCTCAGCGTCTTCTGCTGTCCGTAGTGTGCCCAGAAAGACAAACAGGACCTCACTCTGTTGACTGCTTAAGAGCTGCTTGGGGAAGCCCAGGGGATTTGGTGATTTTCCCCTACAAGGCTTTGCTGTGTTTGGTGCTCTGTGTGATGCACGCATGAGAATGTACTATCTCTAGTAAAGTTTTGCAGGATATCTACTCAAAACCAGCTTCAACTGATCAAGGCAGCCAGTCACCTGAGTTAACTCAATAGTAGAGTCTCCTCTTTAGTGATCAAAGTCAGCACAGACTGTTTTGTTGTCTTGAATATAGTTTTTGCTTAATAAGAACAGTCAATAGGAATTTAGCTATAGCTCGGGCTTTCAGTTGTAGCTTTGTAATCCTGTGTATATAGCTCTGTAAGTCTCATAAGTGGCTGAGATCCTGACAATTCAATAAGGCTACAAGCCCTTACCCTCATGGATGGTCAGACTAGTTTTGCTCTGATACTTCACTGGTGTATATGTCTTTTTCTAGCTGATTGCCCCAACAGCTGAAGCCATCTGCCCTCTTCGGTTAGGCTTTAGCTCTGAGTTTGGTGTCATCACAGTATCACTGCTTTTAGCATTGAGACTGTCTATTTCACTGGAGGCAGTTTTTCTAAACGTAATCATCTTAGCTACTTCCCAAAGTAAAAAAACAGCTTTTCACAGAGCAGTTGTTGTTGTTGTTGGTTGGTTTTTGGTTTGGTTTCGTTTGGTTTGGTTGGTTTTTTGTAGTTCTAGCTCATTTAAACTGACCTTGTTTGAGGTTTTGAATACCACAGATCCACAACATAGAGCTTCAGGGCAGAAGCAGTATACTTAAATACTTGATCATTGAGCAGAACAGTGAATAAACCCTGATCAGTCAAGACACTGGTTGGTCTTGAGTTGATTTTATGTTACTCCCTGAAGTTCCAGGAGATATAATAGTCTCCTGGTGTTTGGCCTGCCAGAGGTGAACTTCTGCTAAAAAGAATCTCCCTTGAGCAGTAACTTATTTCCTACAGTGGAGTTATATCTGGGAACATGTTGATCTTGATTCGACTGACAGGTCTGTGAGTCAGTTTTGTGAGTTCAGTTTCAGAAATTACTGTGTTTAGTTCAAGAATAAGAGCTCTATTGTTGCTTGTGACCTGCTGTCCCCACTGCAGTAATTGACTAAAGTAATCAGTATCCTGAAGATCATGTGATTTTGAACCTATATTATTGTTCTTGCAGAGAAAAATGCTTTTTATTCTGTAAGAATTTATTGCATTTGCATGTGTTTGAGTTGTAGAGTGCTTATGGGGATTAGCAAAAGATCTTTTATCATGGGTAGTTGGCTAAAGGAAATAATTCTCCCTAGTCTTTGTGACTTTTCCTATATTGACACTTCTAAATTTTTTCCACAATTTTTTTTTTGTTTTAATTTGCAACAATTTTCTTGGCATATCTTAGAATGTCTGTTTTCTCTTCAGAGCCTCTCCTGTTGCCTTAACACAAATACTCCCTTGACTGTTCCTTGTTCTATTGCTATTAATTCATAGTCATCACTAACTTCAGGTTAAACTAACTAACTTTAGGGCTGCATGCAAGAATGCGTGAAAAAAAAGGCAGTCTCAGAACTTAGGAAAGAGTAGGATTAAAGGTGCCTGGTAACCTTAACACAGTCCCTTTGGGTGTTATAAAACAGACTTTGATTGTGTAGTTGTATGTGGTTCAGCAGCTTTTCTTACTTGAGCCAAACTAATGCGTAGCTCAGGACAACAGCCAGTGTAGCATGTGCTTCAGCTTTCCTTCTCTGTTGCTTCCAACATCCTTTGTTTATGCAAGAGGTGTGAGGCCTGTTTGGCTACTGTTCTACGCAGGAGCACTTGCCACCATGGCCATGTCATTGCCAGTAGGTTATGAGGGGAGGTTTCCTCTCAGGGTGCACTTTCACAGACATTAGACAGCAAACTGATGATTGGACTTCAAGATCTTAGATGTTATGAGAAGATGTGATTTTGCTGTCACAGCATGCTGATGTGGAAGAAGATGTGGGCAGTGGGACTATTCTCAGCCGTGCCTTGTAGCAGATCTACTGCAGGAGATAGGCAGTGTCAGTGGATGTTAGGCACAGGAAGAGGGCTTCTCAAATGGTTCTGGCTCTCCTTACCCTCACATCTGCCTGTCAGAAAACAGTCAGTAAAATATATGGACTACTGCCCAAGTATATGATTGCCACAGTATCAGAGGATGCTGTTCTGTGTTACTCATGGGAGAAAATGTGGTTGTACATATCACAGTGTAGGAAAAGCTGGTCCCCTGCACCAGGGTCTGGAACTAAAGCCATGATGAACCTGACCAAACCAGAATTGTTGTTCTGACCTTTGGTTGATTAAGCAATCAATTCTACTCACTTTGTCACCTCAAGCAAGCCCTTTCCAAACACATCAGCAACCAGTTTCAAGAAAACTTCCTCGAGGAGGAAGCATGCTTCACAGATTGTTTGGGAAGATGGGAGCTATGAATTTGTATCTACTGCAGCACTACTTTTTGGTTTCCTTCTCCAGTTTGTGGCAACACTTTGGATCGCAAAGCTTGCCTCAATCACTTTTTAAGCTTTGAAAAGAAGTAGCAAAAAAGTATGATGGTAGTCTGGGAGGTAATACTTTTTATGAAAAATCTAGTGGCACATACCACGTGGCAAGATTCTCTGGAATCACACACTTGCCCTCAAAACGTGAAGATAATTGCACTCTTGTGTGTTGAGAAATCACAGCAGTCAGGGAAAGAGATAATGATGGTGATGATTCTGTAAGGGCCTCCGAAATTCTTAGCACATTACGGGAGATTAAATAAATTTTTCTATTACTTTTTGTAGCTATTTCTTAAAAAAGCAGAAGGCACAGTTTCTTCAAAGTGACAGAACAGCTGCTTGATTTTCACAACCACTAAGCATAGGCTTAATGCTAAATGCACACTTCAGTGCATAGCTGTGTCAAGATGATGGACTAAGTTGGAGTCTGATATTTTCTCAAAAATGTATGTAAATAAGAATATCTGTAATACGTGATCTCTTCAGGCCACTAACTGAATCAGCTGAATGCCATTTCATGGATGTGTGCTTGGAAGTAGACAGTGCCTGTAATGTACATCCATACAAACAGCTCCCTTCTCTCAACTGAATGAAAGGCAAAGCTTATTCCAACTTACAGAGTGATGCCAGTTGAAGTGCTGAATGTCTAAAATGGGTCTCTGTTACTGGCTGTGTCTGTGATTTGCTTCTAAATCAGTTGTGATGAAAAGAATTTACCTTTATGGAAAAGACGAAATGAAAATATGCAATTGCATTTTGTGAGTGAGATTGAAAATGAAGCCCCAAATAGCCAAGGATTCTGTGTAATGGTCTGGATAAAATGAGTGTTTAGTATCTAGTTGGGGTGGATATGCTGGTAGTGGTGAAAGAACTGTATGTTTAGACCTGGTTTAATCTGCTAAATGATAATTTCCCAGCAAGGAAAAACCATAGCTATACAAAATTTAGTAGGATTTGTTGTTGTTGTTTCCGTGATAGTTTTTGTTGCTAAAAGTCCAATTTGATCAGGAGCTTTATTACACACACGACTCTACCAGACGCAGAGTATGGTTATATACATTTACGTTTTTATGCTTTACGCATTGGATTTGTAAATCTCTTGCTATCTGAAGTGAGAAGGATTTCTCTGAAGCTGCAGAGCCACTTTAGTGCAGAGTAACTTCTGCTCCTTTCTCTGTAGGAAGAGGAGGACGCCCTGCAGGCATAATATGGTGATGAGCTGGGGAAGCCCAGATGGTGGGGTAGGAGGCTTGTACCATCTGATTCAGAGCTCAGCTCCTTGGGGCTCCTAGCAGGAGGTTTTGAAGGGCTGGAGGAATGCTGCTGGGTTCACTGGCCACATCCTGAGCTGCTCCTGGCAGAAGGGACTGATTACACTCCACATGTCCCCACCACTCACCCATGGTGCTGACAGAGCCTGCTGGCACTGCAGCCAGCAGGATTGGCTATGCCAGCCTGGCGACTTTGCGGCTGGAGGTGGAGGCTTCTTGGCAGGGCTCAGTAAGATGGCTTTCCATGGGATCCAGGGTTCCACCCTCTCCAAATTCCATGATGTTCTTCGGTGGAGAGATGACTGATCCATCCTCAGAGTACCCACCAAACCCACAAACTATGAGCAAACTAGTATAGTAAAGCACAGAGAAGCAGCAGGTCAGATGCTTTTTAGCTTTCTGCAAGGACATTTAAAGCTGTGATCCAGTGCTTAGCAGGTTCTGGTGTTATTCACTGAATTTGCTGTGCTTTGGGTGCTGTAAACTTCTGCTTCTCAAATGCACTGTACCAGCACTCTGCATTTCCTCCTGCATCCTAAGGGACTTTTTGGTGTGCAGTGATAATGCCCAGCTGTAAAGAGCATTCAGAAAGCAGTCAGCAGGTGCTGCATTGCTGTCATGAGCTGCTGGAGATGAGCTCTGAGACTTTGGACAGTTGTTAAAAAAAGATGAGAGAAGAGCACAAGTCAGATTGGTGGCTCCTGTGGAGCTGTAGTCTGTGCATCAGCTGTCTAACACTTCCTCCCCAGAAAAGGGGTGACAAGGATGGTGCTGTTGACATCCCATCTGGATGTGTATGTGAGGGAGGTCACGCAAGTTGCATGAGGCCTCTAGTTCAGATATGGAATGATTACAGCAGGCTGTTACCACAGTGTGAAACACCATGAAATGGGATTCTTTGTAAAGGTTTAGCATTTAAAGCCCAATATTACAATGGCATCCAAGTGTGTAAATGTAGGACTGTAGCTAGCATGAAGGCTTACCTGGACTGAACTAATTACAGGATCAATATTTAAACATGAATCACAGCTTTGTGTGGTTTGTATCAAGAGTAAAAGAAATAGATCAAGCAGCATGGTGTTTTTAATCTTCTAGATGCTGAGAAAATGCATACTATTCTCCATGTCAAGCAGCAGTAGGAATCGCCAACATTTTGCCAACTGTGATTAGGGGCTGATGCTCCCTACCCAGAGCTGCAAAAGGAGTTGATCAAAGAGGTATCATTCCCAAGCACTCTTTTTTTTTTTTTTTTAGATAAAAATCCTGTTTTCTCTCCTGAAATGTATCTATTATCTACCCATTTTGACCTTGGTAGGAGGCAGCCAGGATGGGAGACTTTCCTTTTCTACCAATGTCATTGAGGTGCACTTCATTTTGGTGCCTGTTTGTAAAACAAGGAGTGTACCTCTAGGTTGTCACTTCTGCTCATTTATTTTCTTTCTCTTTGTATTCACATCATTTCCATTACTTTTGTCATTTTTATTTATTTACCTTTAACTGTCCAAATTATGGTGAATTCTGCCACCTAGTCCTTGGCACCATCCTATGTGGCATCTCCTGCTGGCAAACTCTATCCTGAGAATTCTTCTTGTGTAGGTTTTCCAAAAACTGGTAGGGAGGCAAAAAAAAACCCCTGATTTAATATGTTTAACTTCTCACTGAGTCATGTGCTCTGGTCACCTTCAGCCTGAAAGACGGTGTTTCCTGAGGACCTCTTTCAAGAACCTGCCTGAGAATTTCTGAATCTCACCATGTTAGACAGTGCAGAGGACTGTCAAACCTAACCCTGGCATGACTGGGGTCTTCCAACCTCATTCTCACAAAAATTTCACTCTTGTTGGAAGCATCCCCAGAGTGAGTATGCTTCCTTGTAAGACAAAAGGTGGTAGTGAACACTTTGGGCTCAGAGTATCTGAGGGGGTTGTCAGGTAACAGGGGATGGCAGTTGAAGAAGTGGGCATTATTTAATAATATTAATTATACTGTCAGGGTCTCCGGTCCCCTTTGAGCAGGGCTGCTTGTTGAAAGAGTTTTGCACATATATATTTTGGACTTCTGTGGTTGTATGAAGTAGTTTCTAATTGTATAAACGAGTTATGATGTGGCAGTTACTGGCATTATGGGCTAAACAAAAGGGGATGTAAGGTGCTAATTCTTCAAGTTGAAAAGGAAAGATTGGGGTGGAGGGAAGTCCTTAAAGCAATTTTATTGCTTTATTTTATTTATTGTGATATGTATCAAAAAAGCATTGATTTTTCCATTGGAGGTTTTACTTCATTAACCTTATTTACCTAATTATTTTTAAAGGCAAAGACTTGATAAATTGACTTTGGATAATAAACCACTGGGATTTGCCATCTGTGGCATGCCAGTGTTAACTGGTTGCACCCGGGGAAGTATCTATATCCTGTTTCTGTAACTCCCTTTTCATTCATAGCAGTAAGATTGGAACTGACTTGGAACCTGGATTGCTCACATGGGTCTATATATTGTGCTGTTCCTATCCTCAGTTCCTCACCAGTCTTCCAAGAATATCTTCCAAACTCCTCCACCACCCTCTTCCTCAGCTGCTGAAATACCTGGGCACAGCAGTGGAAACTACTCATGCATTCCTGCCACTGGATGTTCCCCTCAGGACTGCTGGGAAGACTCGCTAGCGGGAGGGAGCTTGTCACAGCCTAAAGGCAGACTACAGCTTGATTGTGGGACTAAATTAATACTTTTTGTATGTGAGGAAGGTTTACTTGTAGCCAGCTAAAGTCTTTCTCTGTGGGTTCCATGGGCCAACCACACTGCAGATCATTTTGTCACTAATCCTGATGACTTACCAAGATCACCGCCTGTATTATGCTTTCTGAGTGTTGCTTTGGGCAAATAACTTCACCACACTGGAAAATCTAGTGCATTGGAACACATTAGATTTATAAAGGTTTCAATGAACAGGTTAAAATGATGGGCAACATCAACTATTTTTCTTAGTGAAAACTAGAAGACCAAAAAAGCTTTTAAACTCAAAAGCATATCAGAATATAAACCAAAACATTTTGCTTTTTAGAGCAGAGAGAGCAAAAAGCTTATGATTTAACAGCAGGTAAAGAGAGCCAGTCTCTGCTCTCCAGCCCAGAGATGAGCTGCCATGGCACAGATTGCTTCCCTGCAACTCACCTGCCTCACCTCCCAGCCAAGACTGCCATGTCCAAACCATCCAGATGGCCCAGGCTGGGGCAAACCTTTGAACTGTGCCCAGGGACTGTTTGGGAGATGTATGTATGTATGGTATTCCTCACAAGGATGGACATTGCAGACCAGTGCTCAGATGTAGGGATGAATTTGTCCAGCCTGATCAGTATATATAGAGTAACTTTGGACTCGGAACACTTTCAGCTGGAAAAGGCTGGCGTATTAAAGCACCAAATTAGGTAACTTCCCCAAGTAGTCTCAGTGTTTAACCCATTTTACTATGACTGCACAGTATATGATATATTAGTGCCAAGGTAACCTTTCCACTGCTACCTTGGAAGAAAGAGGGGGCAGGACAAACTCTTCTAATTACCCCAAATCTTGCTATGCTGTTGGATCATTTTGATCTGAGAAACTCCATCCTGCCAGCCAGCTGAGATTGTAGTGGTAATAACAAGCAGATCATGAAGGGATGTTTGATGTAGCTGCTAAATATATGAAACCTGTGGAGTCACAGTTACAAGAGGTGAAACATGGTGAAGGTCTGTTTTAATTACAGCACTCGAATATGGTGGTAATGGACAACCTTATCAATCTCTGTTAGAGTTAGGGTTTTCATTAAGTTTTTAATGAAATACTGATTAGCCTGTGCTAATTGACATGAACCCTGAGCAGACAGCAGTAAATGAAAACAATCTGGCAACTGGCTGCTACCATATATTGGTTATGTCCAGTCCTTTCTCATTGCTCCTTGAATGCAGGCTGGTGGGATGCCAGAGACAGCGTGAGGTGGTGGTCTCTTCCATGGATTTCACTAATTAAGGTTTCTGTTATCTTTCTGCTTTCTTTCCCTGATATTTCCAAATTGCTTGAGTTAATTTGTAATACGTGCTTCGCTTAAATTTTTTTTGCTAACTTCTCCAGGCAAGCGATGGCTTTAGAGAGCCAAGTAAAATAGACTTGTCCTCAAATCAACCATTGGTCAATAGATTTTGTATGTGGCTTGGTGGGTTTTCATGAGAGTTTTTCAAGCTCAGTTCCTGTTTGCTCTCTGCTTGCTTCCAGGAACAAGATTTTGTAGAAACAAATTTTTGTTTATAATCAGTACATTGTGTTTATGGTATGTCTGTAGCTGAAATGCAAATACTGGATGAAATATTTCTGTCTAAGGGTAGGTGCCTTACAGCTTCAGCAAGACTGACCTTTCAATTGGACTTCTAGTCCTTAGGGTTGACTGGCAATTAAGTGGTTGCTTTACTTTTAAATGAAGATTTTCATCCTAGGCACATAAGCCCAAGTTTCATCTTGAATCATCTTAGCCTGACTTTCAGAAAGTCAGGTTAAAAGCCCAGTGCTTGCTGAAAATTAAGCTACTTTGATTTATCTAAAGTTGATTTTTGATGGTTTGTTACCCACTTTAAAATATACAGGCCATTATATTTTGCAGTGTAAACACTGTAGAAAATGTCACATTTAATAAAAACTATGACCTCATTATCAGCTTCATTTTAAATGTTTCATTATTTTACCAATATATTATTTATTCATGTATTCAAATATATTTATTCAGTGAAGGCAGAGATATTTTGATTAATTCAAAGACTAAATGCTCGATACTTCTCATGCAAATTAGCCCCCCCAAAAAAGAAAAAAAAAGGTAAAACTCTCTTTGTACTCTGAGGGCTAAATGCATCATCAGAATATAATGAATGTTGCTTGTGTGCAGTCAAGTGAGGAGTCATGTTATCATGAATCTCTCTCCATGGATTTTATTATTATAGCAGAAATAAAATTCAGCACATGGGTTATATATCTATTGGATGCTTATTTACAAACCTCATTTAAATGAGAAGTAAGTAGTCAGATGAGCCTTGCCAGTTACTCAGGTATTGCAGGATGATGCTAGTATTTCTTTGCTATTATTTCTATAATTCTACCATCTTTGCCTTTCTAAATTGAAATTTATTAATAAAAACCAAACAAAAGCAAAAGCAAAAACAAAACAAACAAAAAAACAACAGCTTGCAAAGTGAGAGAAGTGGGATTTTCAAAAAGTACTTAATTAATTAATTTCCTTCTGAAGTGGTGAGTTAATCTCAATGACATGACTTTGGTGGGAGCAGAGCTCAGGCAATACTCAGCAGTATTAACACACAGAGCCCTGATGTGTAGTAACATTTGCAGAGCTTGACAGCATGTCCAGGCTGTGGGAATTTGAGTAGGCTAAGACCTTAAAGGGGCTCAGGACCAGGCCAGTTATTTTCAACTAAAGTCACTCATAGAATTTTCATAGACTTGATTTCACTTAGGAAAAAAGCTTGGTGGATTTTGTTTCTTTTGATTTTAATACATATTTAGGGCAATATGTGAGCTTCCTAGAGCATAAGTCAAATGAAAAGTGACTGAGGGAGCTGAGGTGATTTAGCCTGGAGAAAAGGAGGCCTGTGGGGGATCTGCTTGCTTTCTACAAGTTCCTGAAAGGAGGTTGTAGTGAGATGGGGGTCAGTTTCTTCTCCCAGTGATAGGACAAGAGGAAATGGCCTCAAGTTGTGCCAGGAGAGTTTTAGATTGGATATCAGGAAAAATTTTTTTACCAAATGGGTTGTCAAGCATTTAAACAGATGGCTCAGTGAAGTGGTGGAGTCGCGATTCCTAAAGGGGTTAAAAGATGTGACCAAGCTCAGCATGCCTGGCTGGGTCTTGTGATGTAGGTGATGACGAGGGTAGAGCAACCGTGGGCTCTTGCCCAGCTTGTGCACAAGCAAGCCAGGGTCAAGGTCTGGAGGCTTGGGGGTCAGGAAACCTTACTTTGCAAGACCCTGATCGTACTGCTACCCCTGTCCATCCTGTTCTCAACAGAAAGGGACACATTGATATCGCCTTGCAGAGTCATTTTGTTATGTGATTCTCCAACTAGTGGGCCTGACAAACAAACATCACATCCATGAGATGTACATGGACTTCTTCCATATGGCCTGCTGTAATGTAGGTTACTGTTCATAGAATCATAGGATGGTTCAGGTTGAAAGGGACCTTACAGATCNATGGGTTGTCAAGCATTTAAACAGATGGCTCAGTGAAGTGGTGGAGTCGCGATTCCTAAAGGGGTTAAAAGATGTGACCAAGCTCAGCATGCCTGGCTGGGTCTTGTGATGTAGGTGATGACGAGGGTAGAGCAACCGTGGGCTCTTGCCCAGCTTGTGCACAAGCAAGCCAGGGTCAAGGTCTGGAGGCTTGGGGGTCAGGAAACCTTACTTTGCAAGACCCTGATCGTACTGCTACCCCTGTCCATCCTGTTCTCAACAGAAAGGGACACATTGATATCACCTTGCAGAGTCATTTTGTTATGTGATTCTCCAACTAGTGGGCCTGACAAACAAACATCACATCCATGAGATGTACATGGACTTCTTCCATATGGCCTGCTGTAATGTAGGTTACTGTTCATAGAATCATAGGATGGTTCAGGTTGAAAGGGACCTTACAGATCATCTAGTTCCAACCTCACTGCCACGGGTGTGATCACCTGATCACTAGATCAGGTTGCTCAAAGCCACATCCAACCTGGCCTTGAACACTTCAGGGATAGGGCCTAATCATTTCTCTGGTGCAAGTCCCAGTTGTGTACCAGGCTGCTTGTCCGACAGGCTGGCAATTTTGATCTGATCCTCTTCACCTATATGGCTGGAAAAGGATCCAAAGTAGTGGAAACCCAATGCCTCTTTGCTATGCAGTGGTGGACAGTGGAATGGGACAGGCGCTTTTCTGAGAGCCATACAGAAAGCAGCTTTTCCAAGTGCGGGGAGTGAATTTTCACTCTCAGATCTCTGTATCCATCTTCCCCTCTCATGTTGTATTCGGTCCACGAGAAGGATTTTCATTGACGTTAGCTGATCCTCTTCGTGTTATGGATCCAAAAGCAGAAATTTTGTGCTCTGATCAACAAAGTCTGTGCAGACAAAAAAATGACATCCTGCTGCAGCCCTGTACAAATCACTGGTAGAAACATGGAGGGTTTTTTTCCGGTTGTCCATAGATCAGCCCTTAAGCACCAGGCTGAGGATTCCTACATCCTGGCATGCGCCATCAGACAATATTCTATCTTGTAGCAATTGTGTACAATATGGAAATTTATGTGATTATGTAATATGGAAATTTCCAGTAGAGGTGCCTGTTCCCCTTACCTATGATAAGGCCTTCTTACTCATTTACAGACATGCTGTAGTTCATCTGAACTATGAAGTACAATGCAGATGATTTTTTTTATTATGTTCTAAATTAGAATATTGAAATAAGAGCATTTCTCTTTAACTTAAAATATCTGTATTGCATTAGCAGAATTCTGTATTACTACTAGTTTTTAACATATGAAGTGTAACAAAGCAGTAGCTGTTTGTGTATCTCATAATAGATATGCTTTATCAATAAGTTCAAAGTATCCATCTGTCTACTGAGGCATGGCCTTCACATGGGATGTGCTCAAAATAAGAACTTTCTGTTCAAAAAATCTGGCTACAGAAATTGGATTGTTACTGGGAGCATGAAATACTGACTTGGCATTAATTTCCTGTTGGCTCCTGGTGACTGAAGAGGCAGAAAAAAATAACCTGCAAGGTTGGGAAAATGTCTTTGCATCAGAACTTACCGAACCTCAAAGACTCTATGTTCTTGAAAGCAAGAGGGCTTAAAACAAGCAGCAGCACCGTAAGAGGAACCTGCAGGGCACCATCAGTCTATTGATATAGATATCTCATCTGTTTGCAATTCTCAGTCACATCACTGTAAACTTTCAGGACTGGACTCATGCTTAGGATATCGAAATCATTGCCCTCGTCATTTTTTTTAATTCCTTCTGTGTGAAAACTCTGGTGTGAAACTTAATAATAAAACCTGTGGGCAGCTCTTCTAATAATATAAATCTCCCTTGTGTTAGTGGGTTATCTGCTGAGCCCTTGGCAGGGTGCGTTGTATCCTGCAAAAATTCTCATAACTTTCTCAGGTAGATTTTTTCATACCTACTGGACAGCTTACATCATTTGAGACTGATGAAACAGAGCAGCCTTTTGGAGACATAGAGTTTGGAAAAATTCGTAGATTTTCTGTTTTGTGGGGTTTCTTTACAAAAGACTTCTGTTCATTCGCTTGTTATAAAAAGTGCTCCTTTTCTCTGAAACTGCTGTTGATGCACTACCCTAAGGCATTTGATAGAAAACCTCTTGTACCTGTCTTTGTAATGAAAAGAACATTGCCATAAAGAGGCAAAACATGTTAATATTCTTTGTCTATATTCTCACTGTTTCTCATTTTCTTTGCCTTTTAATTTGAGTCTTAGTTTCTCCATTATTTTTATTTATTTTTGGAGCAGAACTTAATGTCTCAGTTATCAATCAGCCCTTTATGGTTCTGGACAGTGCACAAACACAGTGGAGGAAATTCTGAATTCCTCAAAGTCACTGACAAGCTCAACGTTAATTTTCATAAGGCCATTGATCCAAACCACAGCATTCTTGTGGTGAAATGTGGACATGGTAAAAGATTCTGCTGTGCTTAATTCCAGCCGGATCAATGGCAAACACATTTTTCATTGAGCACTGAACTCAATAAGAAAATTGAAAAGTGTGATGCAGAGAAGGAAATGTTGAATGAGAAACTGGGAAACCTTTATTTTGATTGTCTGGTTACTTTATAGATTTACTGCTTGCAGAAGCTGACGTTAATGACAGGAGACCAGGATACTGTTGGATGCCAAGCTTGGCTCTGCCACAGCCTCACCATGTCAGGATAACCAAGTTGCACATTTACTGAGCAGCGATAACGTTCACATGCTTCACAGTGAGATTGAGAGTTTGTAATTCTGGGGGTTACCCATGCGCCTACACAGATATAAGATGTCTGATTCTTCACAAGTCTCTCTAATGAAAGGCCAATGCTTTGTGATTAGATGACAGATGGATTTGGTAAAATCATGGTTTTGTTGGTGTTCACCTATTCAGTGTACAGCAGTGAGAGCACTGCTAAGTGGTATTCTTTAATCTCCAAGCAAAACACATGTTTTCTTTATCTGCAGATCTTGCTAGATTAAACATAAAAGATAGGTCAGTATGAGTAATTACAGTGTAAATTACCATTTTCTAGATTTAACAACTGAGCCTGGGAATGGTCTGTGATTTCTCAACTTTGTTGAGCCACAGAGGGAGCAACACCTGATAACCACAACCAGAACTAGCTGAGTGGGTTTTTTTGGTATAATTAGAGCTTTCTTTTAGTTTAAATCACTTACTATTTGAAGGTGCAGGAGAGGAACTGATTTACAAGTCCTTTCAAACTTGACACAAGGTTCAGGAAGGCCATGAATGCACAGAAGGGAAGGCCATAAGAAAAAGAAAGATGAGGGTATTGGCATGTGCATTTTAAAAACACATCTATAAATTTCTCATCTAGAATTGTATTTGTTATTCTTCACAGTAGCTGTATAGCTGTGACCTCTTTATCGAATAACTGTAGCATCCTCAAACATGAAATTTTGTTGCGTAAATAACTTGAAAGTGTTTTCTTGTGGTGCCAGTGAACCTTTTTAATTATCCCACCTTTACCCACCCTGTCTGATATCAGATGCAGAGCTTCTTGAATCTCCATGAAGTGCTATGTTACATCCCTAACTGCATTCCCACAATTTCACATATCCACAGATTTCGTTAATTTTGTTAATTTGGCAGCAAACCTGTCAGATTGGCCAGTTCTGGGAAACCAGATGGGTAGAAATGCTCAAGGGTCCATGAATCACAAAACACCAGGCTTGGTTTTTCACAGACATATTCATGAGTTTGGCTCTTCCAGCATGGCTGAGCTCGGAGGATGGGTTGCTGCCACTGCCTCCTCCTGCTTCAGTCACCTGAGGGCTGTCCAGGTGGTTGGGGTGACCTTGGATGGGAGAAGAGACCCATCACTGCTCCTTCCCAATGGCACAACAGGGAGAATTGGGCTCCTCTGGGGGCTTCTTGTCTGCCTCAGTGCCTGGTAAGAGATATTCCAGAACTGTTCTCCAGCTGTACATCCTGCTCTCACTGGTGGTGCTGGACAAGAGCATTCATGAGCCAATGCCACAAAAAAAAAAAAAATTGTTAGGAGTTGAGCACAATTTGTGGATTTTCTATGAAAAAGTAATTATAGACTTCAATGCTAAGTGCCAAATACATTTTCCCCTCTTCTGGGACCTATTCAATAAACTTTATGTTCTGAGGTAGAGTAAAACTGCTGTAGTTTAATGCAGTGTTTTATGTGTCTTCTCTGCACTCTTAACATCTGATTTTTACTAGTAGCCCAGTGTGGATTTTATTTTTCTTTTTAAAGTATATTAATGGGTCTGAAATGCTCTGTGACTTGACATTTCCCTCTAGATGATCACCATTTCTTCCCTGGGAAGAAGCCAGTATTTCCAGAAGCAGTTGCCTGCACAGATTTGTCACACAGACAGACATGGGCTTGAGGTGAGATCAGGCCAGGTGGCATCCCTTCTGTGCTGTCATGCCCCCACAAACCAAAGAGGGCTCGAAGGTGATTTAGCATCAGTCTCTCTCCACCATCCCTTGTGGGACACTGTGTCCCTTCCCCCCACTGCCCTGGGTGCAAAGAAGGATCCTGTGGGACCGCACATACTCTTGACCCAATGTTGCATTGGTTCAGAGTAAGCATCCCCCTTCAAGTCAGTGCTGGGTGCTGAGGGCTGTTCCCATGAGGAGGATGTGAGCAGAGGGTCTACACAGTTGGGCTCTCTGTGCACCGTGAGTGCCCAGGGGTGAGGTCATGCTTGATCTTTGCCAGGGCAAATACTCTTTGTGAATAGCTTGTGAGGAGGGGATGCCACAGTTTACATGGAATTGGTAACTGAGCCTGAGGACCTGCACGGCAGTTGCACAATCTGAAGGCCTCTATCTGGAGAGCACTGTTTAAGAGAAGAAATAGTGCAGATGGTAAGACTTTTCAGACGATTAGCATCTATGTTTATACTCCTTTCACAGAACCATCGGACTTTGTTAGTGCAAGTTCTTGGGCATAAACCAGAATAAACCATGTCTGGAAAGGAAAAACAACACTACCTAAAATGAAAACCCCATCCAAGAAACACACATATTGAGCAACAAACTCAGAATTGAAGTTGTCACAGTGGTTTTCATTCAGCCTTTTTTAACTGACCCATTTCCACATTCATGATCTTCTGGCCATGGGTATATTTAATGGGGAAATAAAAGAAGGAAACAAACTTTAGCAGAATATCAGAAGAAATATTTCTCAACAGAGAGGTGCACCAGGATTATAAAACACTTTCCTCCCCCAAAGCAAATGTGCTTCAAAACCAAGACTAGACAGGGCATTGAATATGACACACAATGAAACTTCACAGCAGGAAGTGAAAACATCTTTTCTTGCTTGTAGCTGTGATGGGAGATTTTCAAAGGCTTTAAGAAGCCATTGTGCAGTAACTCCCATATTCAATTTCAAAAATAATCATCTCCCTAACATTGCAGATAACACTCCCCAATACCCCACACCAGGGTTTCAATGAACTCCTTTCCTCTACTGAGCAGAGAAGCTGAGCAAATTCTGGCAGCAACCCTTCAGTTCTGTAGTATCTCTCTGTACCATTATTTGAGCTATAGGATTTCTTTTGGAGGTGATAGTGGTGGTATGCCTCTCTCAACAGCATCAGAATTCCTGACAAGTCAAATTTACAAAGCATTTAGAAATCAAGACGAAATTTTTATTGACTTCAATGGCTTTTGAGTCGGGTCTATATGTGGGGGTTTTTGTTTTGATATTGCCTGAGACAGAGGGGAATTGTTTTTCTGATAGTAGTTTTTTTTAAATTCTGAATAACTCTGCTTTTATTAGATTTGTGTTATCTCTTATTTTACTACAATCTTTTTTGCATTTCATAAATATTAATTCCCCAGACAGTCTATTTTGTTTAGTAGTTTTAATCTGTCACAGACTTTTCTGTTTTCCTTTCCTCTCTCGTCCCAGAGAGATGTCGTCCTCTGCCATCAAAAGCAGGAGCTTCTCAAAGGAAGCTCTTCAGCCAGAGATGCAGGAGCAATAATTTTACTCTGTATCGGTTTTGTTTTCTTCTCTGTGTTCCTTTCCCTTCACTTGCTAACAGCAGAGCCAGGCTCTGATTTCACTTGGTTCCTTGGAGTGGACTGTAATGCTTTAGAAACTTACTTACCAACATTGTACTTTCTCCTATCATCCATGGACAGATGTTTTAGACCATTCATTCATCTTTGTACTAATGTGGAGCTACCAGGCTGCTTTACTAGATGCCATTCAAACCCAGTGAGCTGTTTCCTGGCAGCCTGTGGTTTTGTTACTGCTTGATTTCTTTGGTGGAATTGCTCAAACTATTTGTTTTCTTTCACCTTCACTGTGTTTCTAGTTATTTTTAATGCAGATGGGTAAGATATGGTAGACTGAAGCAGGAAGGCAGAGTTGTAGTACTCACTTAAGCTGTATCCACTAGCCAGCTTCTTAATGCTACTTCTACAAATTAGAATAGTTTGGCTTAATATTGTCCGCCTATTCCAAATAAAATTTTGCTTCTCCTTGTTTTTTGCAGTAAACTAGTACTTTTCCAGAAAAACATTTAATGCTGCCTTTAACTTTTTGCCATGAGCTTTATAGATCTGTGAACTTTATGGAGGTTTTTCCAGTAACATATTTTCAGGGCTGTGGCAAACTCCTATTATCAAATTAAAAATGAGACCAACACATGTAACCCTCCTTTTTTGTATTGCAAGTGATTTTTTTAAATCCCAGTACAAATCTTGAAGTGGTTAAAATATACTTGACTTTGATGATTTCCTGTTAGATCTCAATAGCATTTAAGATAGTTCTTTTGATAAAAAGGAAACTATATGTGTTGCTACAGAACATGCTATACATTTTCAAACAGGCAGTGCCAAATTTCTCACAGACACCAACTTGATCTGGAAGTTACACCCAATGGTGAATCTCACAATTTTATTGGTCAGGGGAAAAATAACAAAGCGGGAAAGGTCTAAACCAAATGCTTTGAATGTCTGTCGTTTGCTTATTCCAACATTCTTTACTGCCACAGTTTCTCAACTTGAATCTTGAGACTCTGATTTAATCCAATTACTTAAGCTTTATATAATTGGGAGGACTAGAAACCTCAGGGAGGACAAATATTTGGAGAGATATTTTTGTTATGAAATTCTCCAAAAACAGTACCAAGAACCAGGGCTGAAAAATAAACCCCATTTCACCATCTTAAGAGATGAGCAGATTGACAGAAAATTGAAAAATGCTGGTAACATTGTGTTGTTTCACTTGGACAGAAAAGAGATGTTGGGAGAGGATAATGTTCAGTGTGTGAAGATGGCAGAAAAGTGCAGCAACACTGGGCTGATTCTTTGTGGCTTGTTTCTCGCATCTGGAACATGGGGATGATGCATTATGCTTTAAAATTTACAGATGGGAAAAAGACCACTGAGTGTTATTTTTATCCCAGACCTCAGTCTTCAGTAGTGGCTCCAGATGCAGCTTCAAGAGGAGTTATCCATCCTGCCAACACCTGCAGATCCCTCTGCAGTTTATCTGCAAATAAACTTATTTGGGAATAAGCATTTATTACCATTGAATATGTACATATGCTTCCTCCTGTCCCTTAGGAAGCTGGTCATAGCCAAAATATGCCCATATTTTAGTGGGCTCCACTGCCTCACTGTAGGGAGCTAAGACATCTCATTGTACTTCTGAAGAGCTGTAATTTTAGCTACAGCTAAGCTCCTAAGATTTACTCATCTCAGCTGACCCACAAGAACTAAGTGGAGAGGGGAGGCTGAGAGGGGCCCGATCCTGCCTGTAATGGATGGAAGATGGAACAAAAACTATTGCTTATCTGGCTGTTCAGCAGTTCAGGTTTTCTCAGTTGATCTTGGCAAATGTTTTCTTCTCCTGGAAACAATATGAGTGAACCTGCAGCTTATCTCTGCTCAGGTGGTCCTTCTCTCTCTCTCAAGCTGCAGGCTAGAGTACATGAATCATTAAAAGCAAAACAGGAGCAGATGTTCTGCATCAGGTTTGAAGCAGTAGTGTCTAGTAGCTGGTTTATCTCAATCTCCTAAGTACATGTGTGTTTTGGAGCAGCCTCTTACTCATCCTGTTTAACATTCATGTCTTCCTTTGAAAACGTTTGCATCTCCCCCACTCTTCTCCCAGGTTTCCCATAAATTTCAAAGTTCAACTTGAGCTCCAGTGGTATTGAGTGCAGATTGCAAAAGGGATGCTGGAGGCCTTAAATGAAGAGCAGTCGAGGAGAGAAAGGAAAGAGCAGTGAGAGGCACAAGTGGAGAAGAAGCTCAGGCAGAATGAAGAGTTAAGGCTAACCTTAAAATAACTGGGATTACCTTGGACCCTGTATCACATTTACCAGGGGCTGAGAGAACACAGGGGATTTAATAAGGTGAGTTAAGGGGCCATGACCCCTTCTGAAGGGCACTGGGAAGAGGGACTGAAGTTACGGACTTGAACTTTGATGTGCATAGAGAGAGTGATGGCAAGCTGGAATAAGAGAGTGCCCAGGAGGACAGAAGAAATTGAATGAAATTACAGTTTGTTCCTGGAAGCAGTGAATCCCACATACTGATTTCCCCTGTGAACAAAGCTTATTTTTAAACAAACAAATCCAGAGATAAAGTTAGGTCATGGAGCAGGAAGAGAGAGTCTCTATAAACAGTAGAAGTTGGGAAGAGGCTTTGTGAGACTTCCCTGCTCATACTAGCTGGGATATACAGCAGTTGAAAGATACCCATGGGGGTGGATTGCAGATCAAAACTGTTTAAATATGGTCCTTACAAATGGCCCTTCATGTGGTGACCTGCTGCATCTAGTATTAACCACCAGAACAGATTTAGAAAAAATAGGATAAGCAGACTCTCATGAAATCAGTTTTATATTTGAAATGCAAAACTAAAAGGGTTGAGAACAGTTGGATGCCATTGTTGATCTCAAGGTCAACTGTGCTGATGCATCTAACAAAAGACAGGGTATGTTCAAAGAGCAAAATCCGCCATTAATTATCAGCGTGTTTATGGCAGGCATTTGTGCCGTGGAAGCCCACCATGGCATGAAGGGCAGAGAGCACTTGGCAGCTTTCCCTGCCTTGAGAAGACAGGTCCTGCAGCAGACAATGCTGTGGGTTGGAAGAGGAACCTTTTACACTTTATTCAAGGATCCAGTGGGTGGAAGTTCCTGCACAGAGAATCTAAAATGACAGCTCTTTTAGCGAGAAACTGTAATTTAGGCTTACTTCTCCTGTCAGGAATATCAGCTCTTCCTACACTGTGTGAACTTGTCACTTTTCCCTGCTCCTATGTCCATGTCACCTGGCAGCTCTGGAGAAGAACAATCTCCATTCAAAAGGCCAGAAGATCATTAGCTCCCACAGTTTCTTAGGAGGCATCAGGAACCTCTGCTGTCTTGACAGAAATCATCAGAGAGGTGGCAGTGGTTCCAGGTACTGACTGATTGTGGGCACCATGGATGCTTCTCAGATCCCCCTACTAAGAAAGATAGCAGCAGTGTGTGTTTTCCCTCCAAGGTGTTACTAAATTATTCAGTCTCACCTATTTACAGCATCAGAATATGTTTCAGTGCTTCAGTATTGCCTGGAAGCTCCTATATGCCCTGGTCTGTGACCCACATAAGCCAGTATGCCATCAGAGTGCTTACTACTGAGATATGGCTAGGGATGTATATACATTTGTATAGAGGGAGATATATTAATTCCTGCCCAGCTTTCTAGCATTATTTGTTAATCAAAGAGAAAATAAGCAGCTGATAAAAATAAAAAGTCCATGGAACAGTAACAGACTAGTAAGGGTGGGCAAGAAGAAGCCAGTGGTAGCTGGGGTAGTGCTAGCCAAGCAACCAGTTCTGCCATAAGTAAGTTTCCAAGGTTGCAATAACAAAAAACAGCACATTGAGTGTAAACTCCCAGGCTCTACGTTTTACCTGAGCTGAGGGGAAGTTGCCAATGTGAGCAGCTTAAGGCAAAGCACACCCCTCTGCCACATCAGGAACCCTGTGGGAGATGGAACAGCGCTGGCCCTGTGTCCAGGACAGAGCTGCCCTGTTCCTCATGGTGCAAGAGAGGGCACATTTCCATCGAGCTCCTGCTCTTGGCTCCCCTTGCCCTGGCAGCTGAATGCCTCGACTCATTCCTGGCTGTCAGATCATGTCCCTTTGGGCTGTGGGTTGGCACCTCTCTGCTTGCTTCACTGCTCAGGGAGAGGGGATATCTTCCCGATCTTTCCATGCCTTCCACACTCACAAATGCTGTGAGTGCCTGCCCAGCACTACAGTCAGCTCAGGAACAGCAGGGACCCACTCCAGGGGGTTTTGCATGCAGAGCTAGCTGAAAACTTGATCTTGGAGGACTTTCTTCTTCCGATCTTTGCTGGCATGCTCTAGCTGCAGGTGGGATAAGGCAGATGACAAGGGTACGAGAGAACGAAGAGGGAGCCAGCCCTTTCAGCAGATAGAGAGGGAACTGATGGGAGGCTGGCGCGCATTCAGCATCTATGAAAGGAGCAGAGAGCAAGGAGACAGCTCTTGGCTGCAGCCAAAGAAGGATCCCAAAAGCATGAGCTCAGAGACGCCTTTTCTACTTACTTTCTTTGAGAAGTTTAAAAAAGAATGAGTGTTTAAAAAAAAAAAAAGGAAAAGAAGATGATGTGCAATTTCTTTCACGGTGTAGTTGAGGGAACAGTTTGAAAAAAATAGCTGCCATTTAAAGAAATACTAAGAATTTGTTCTTCTATTGTAAAGTAGCATTTAGTATGCAGTCCCTAAATGGATCTGTTATTAGATGAGACAGAGAACCCTTAGAAATTACAGTAAACACAGCTGTAGAGATGAGGAAAATGAACAAGGCATCATGCTAATATCTGTACCTTTCAGTTGTCATGAATGGCTGATGTAAGTTACCTTTAACATTGTACTCGTGCTCTGACATAAGACTTAGTGTAGCAATTCAGATGCTTAAAAATGCAACCAAGTCACAGTAGGTTTATCAGGATTTAAAGATGTGTTTTCTGTTCTTTTATTGCTGTTCTGAGGTCTCTCCACTGCAATGTAGAGGGACCAAGGGGGACTGGAAATTTCCGGCAAGGGCCTGGTGGTTGGATCCACAGAGTGTTGGATGTTGTCTTTCTGGAGCTGGCTCAGTGGATGGAGCATGCTGGAATTTGGGAAGAGGTGTTGGTGGCCAGCAGAGAGAGCAGCCTTATGTAGATACTTTTTGCTTCCCAGAGAAGCCTGTGGTGGAGTTATTTGTGGTTGGCTGCTGGCAGTGAGTTTCTTTGGGTGCACAAAGACTGAAGCATCTGAGTTTAAAAAAAAACAAACAGAAGATACTGTAACAGCAAACAGTTTTGTCTCCTATATCATGGCTCATTTTCATTCTTTTGTCTTGGTCTCTCTTTGGACTCCATCCTGACAGCATTAGGGTTGGGCTAAAGGACTACTACTGAGCATCCCTCAGGATTGGAGTCAACTGGTATTTATTTCAAGGTAGTAGAAATCAGAACTAGGAAGCTATTGATGAAACAGGCTTTCTATTTTAACCCATAATCTTATTTCAGGACTACATTTTACAGCAGGAAGCCTGGTAAGCCTGTTGTAATTAAAATTATAAATGAATGCTACCATTTTAATATAAGAGGCCTTTTGTCTTTTCAAGTGGGGGGGGTCATCTAATTCCTTTTGTACAGCAGCAGAAAGGTGAAAAGTTTCCAGTTAACTGTAATTAAGGCTGTGGAGAATTAGCAACCCTGGTTAGTCACCTTCTGTGAGCATTAGTGAGCAGCATGGACAAACATGCCAAGAAAAGTTACCTTAAACAGCATGGTTTAGTCTGAGCAAACTATAACCTCACCAAGAGGAAGTAAAATAAATTCAATGTTAATTTGTAATAGTTTAGTTGAGGAGAAGAAAATCATTATCCAAAGGATTTAGGTGTTTTGCTGATCTGTGTCAGGATGCTTTCATTCAGATTACAAGAAAAAAGTATCATATTGAGGTAGGAGATGAAATCTGTTCTTGTTTCTGACACTGACCTGCTGGGAGGGTGAGATTAACTCTCTTTTCCCCATCTCCTCCAGATGTTTTCACCATCCAGTTAGGCAGAAGCGAGTCTTACAGGGGGGACTTACACCAGGGTTATACACTGCCAGGCATGATCACTCCTACTTCCAGCATCTTATCTTAAAAATAACATTTCTCGATGTGTGCCTGAACCTGTTTGCCTGGCTCACAGGAACAGTGTTCACCTGGACAGCTCAGAGATATTGGAAGGGGACATCCCACAGCATTCCCATGCAAAGTGCCTGCCCTGGTTGTGGGGAACAGGGACTCAACATGCTCAACACGTAATTGGGGGGTTCCCCTCTTCTTGAGCAAGTTGCTAAAGCCCATGAATTATATGTAAAGAAACCAGCTGTGCAGCAACTCTCTCCTGTTTTTCCTATTTGAGTTTCAAAAGCTGTGGAGCAATATCGGTGTGTTGCACACTGAGTTAGAAATTGGAAACATATTACCCTGATTTAGCATGGGACTGAGTAAATTGTATTCACTTAAAATAGCAGATATCCTGCTGAGAAGAAAATAAGTATTTCTGCTTGACTGTGTGACACCTAAACTGCAACCCACAGGTACAGGAGGAGGATTTGTGTTACTGAGAAATCCATTAACATCCTCTGGCAGGTCAGAGCTGCTGGGGGGAGCAGGGCACATGTGTCCCAGGCAGCTCCAGGCATTTAGGCCTCCTGAGTCTCCTCCCCATATCCTGTGCAGCATTTCACATGGCTTCTGTCCGGGTGGTGTCTGACCTCCTGTCTGGTCTCTGCTCACCTCATAATTCGATGATGTTGTCTTTTCCTAAGGGAGGTTTCATTCACAGCCCTAACTGGCCTCTCTCCCTGTGTGGCTCTATGCTTGTCAAAAGCCTTGCTCCTGAAATGTGTAAAATATTGAGGTTTAGGACAGTGAACTTAGCTTACAGAAGCCACCATCCCAGGTTTATGAAGTTTGAAGGACCCTAAGATGACACCTGCCTGTGTAGTAGGATCATTTGAGTGCCTCTGACACTTCTACACCTTCTTGGGCAGGTGGAGGTTCCCAATGCTGGAGATTACTCACTCTATTTCAGCACACACATATCTTATGCCTTCTGTTGGGATTTATCCTGTATCTAAACTGAATCTCTCAAGTTTAGCCCCGTTACTATTTCTCCTAACCGATTGAGTCCAAACAGAAGATTATTCCCTTCCTCCTTGTGGAATTTCTTATGTATTTTTGTATTTACATATCTGCTCCGTCCTGTTTCCCCTCTCCACCCAGTTTATCTCACTCCTACTACCACCACTCCTTGCAACAGAGAAACAAATGTCAATTTTTCCATTGTCTCCTAGATGCCAGCTGTGTTAAAATGCAGTTTCTTATTCTGTTTTTTAAGGGCTACTCCCAGCTCCACCCTGGCTGACTCCATGCATCCCCAGCCCAGTGCTCCTCCTGGTGCATCATTTGCAGATGTCCATGGCATGCCTTTTCCTAACCAGTTCTCAAGCCTCTCCTTGAGAACCCCATCTACAGCTCCCACAGTAAAGATGTAATAGCAGAGTACAGCAGCTACAGGTCACTTGTCTTCAAGCTTCCCAATCCATGTGCTTGTCCTCAGGCTTGGGTTGTCCCAGTTTGTGTTTCATCTATGCCCCGATTTTAACCTGGAGGTTGTGAGATAAAAAGTGAAAGTTTCTTTTACCCTGTCTACAGTCCCTAGTGACTTGGAGACCATTCTGCAAGCCTGGCCCTTTCCCAAGCAGCTGTGGGCAGCAGTGGTGTATCCTCAGGAAGGGGCTTTCCCAGGCAAGGTCAAGTGCAATCGGATCTCCCTCAGCCAGGAAGATAGAGTGCAGCCCCTTTTCCTCTCTGATGTGGCAGCTCTTGTATCTCACCACCAGTCCTTACTTTCTGTCCCTCACATATATGATAGCAAACTCACTCTTTGCTGCTGTATGTCTATCAATCACCTGTTAGCATAATTAAGTCCATCGAAGGTGATGGTAAGTAGAGGAACCTAAAGGCTACTTGAAGCAGCTTTGAGTGGCCATTGAGTGGGTTAGAAAGAAAGTGGTTGTGTCCCCAGATTACATCCATAGGTCCAGAGAGTGCGAGCTCAGCTCCAGCCATCACGTGTGTACATCTGTGTGCATGTGTTGGAGGGAAAGGGACAGAAAGTTTTCATTTTAAAATTAAATTCATGAGATAGCCAGACCCTTCAACTTTTTAATACAAACAGTGATTTATTGCTGCACTTAAGAAATCAGCCAGGAGCAAACAAATTCATCACATGCTGTCCTTTTCTGTTGCTGTGGCAGTGGTGCAGGGAGCTCAGGGTCCCAGAAGCAGAGCCTTCACCATGGGAAGGCAGCACAACTTGTTGCCCTCACCCCAATGTGGCTGCTGAGGTCCCAGCCTGGGATTTCATCAACTTCTTTTAGCTCTGAGAAAAAAAATAAAAGGATTGGCCATCTACCAAATTCGCCTTCTTCCCTTTCCTTCCTTCAGCTGATGGAAAGACAACCCAAAGTGCTCTTTGTACACACAACACAAGGCTCCAAAATCATCTTGTGTAAACTAAATCCCAATAAACCCGCCAACAAGAAGATTGTTTGCTTTAAGTATTCCCAGCTTAAAGCTTCTCTGGCTTTCTTGGTGATTTCTTACCTCTCATGTGTTATGCACTTAAACTTGGTCACTTCAATTTTACCTACCCTGTGTTGGTAGTATTCCCCCAGAGCTTCAGAACAGCAAGAAGCACAGCAGCACATCCTTCACCTGCCATGTCACCAGGCCATAGGTCTTCCTGCCTGATCTTCCTGATGACTTCCAACTTTTTCCTCTCCTCAGAGGAGACATTTTACAAGATGTATACATTCATCTTATTAGCCTCAGACTCTATGTGTGGTATGAGTCCTGACACCAAGTAGTTCCTAGCAGGGAGAATGGGAATGGACAGGCTTCTGAAGATGTTTGGGATTATATAGGAGACGGTGTCATTGGAAGGGAACTGGCTCTTTTCCTGAATCCATACCTTATTTTATGACAGAATTTTAGCCTGATTAAAAAGCTGGTTTTGATATATCTGGTGTCATTTGATGTCAGTCTGTGATTTTTCAAGCTTTCTGCATCATTTTGACTCTCTGTGGTACTTTACTTTCTCTCCAAGATGGAAAGGCCAACTTAATGACCTGGTTGTGAAGGAAATTATCAGCATCTGTGGCTGCATGTGTGTCTGTTGCCAGATTTTGACTGGTTTGGTGTTGTTTCTTTTCTAGCACCCACCTAGTACTTGTCTAGTACCTGAACAAAGAAGAGTGAATGCCAAGGTTGATGCAGGTTTGAGGGGTGCTATTAATTAAATAATTGCAGTCTGTGGACCCAAAGAAACACAACTGCTGAATTATCTAACCCTTCTCTGCTACATACATGCACACAGACACACATGGACAAATTTGGAGATATGCATAAGAAGAAGGAGACAATGTGTGAAGCAATTCAGGATTTTTGACAATCCAGTGCTAGCAGCTACTGTGTGTGATAGTTTTACTCTCAAGAGCTTTTATACTTCTTTTCATAGCCCTGGTGCAATCCATGCAGTGGGTACTGAAAATGGTGTGTTTATCTTGGCTTGCAATACAGAGAATTGAAAAAAAAAAGTGTATTCAGCCTAATCTTCTCTGTGGGTCAGTAAGTTCAATGCATGAAATGGAGAAAAGAAACAGCTTTGTAATATTTTAAGAAGATATAATTTGTCTCTAAAATGTTCTCACTTAGTAAAAACACTCCTAAGTTAATATTAGTTTTGTTATCTTCTATTACCCAGCCACTCTGTAGAGACATCTTCATAGCAAATTCATATTCCAGTTTGTCTGTCCACAAATTGTCAGGGAAGATGTTAAGCGTTTCCATCTCCAGTACACACAATGTGCTTTATCTGAACAAACATTAATTGAGATTTCAGTGAGGTCCTCATTTGAGTGTCAGAAGTTTTTGAAAAAATCAAGTCAAAAATAACATGCTATGAAATGTGAAGAAAATCAAAGTATGAAATGTTGCAAAGCTATTTATTAAAAAAAATGTTGCAACCCAGGTCAGTTTAATAAAATCTCTTTATCAAAAGTGCAATTGTTCTTTTAAATACAGTGCTTTGATCCACATAGCTACAATTGTCTGACTATCATCTGCAGAAATTTCCAAAGAGTAATAATTATTTGTGATGATTTGAGACATGTTTATGCTTGGACTGTCGAGTACGAAAAATTGCTAGTCTAATGTTGAACATTTGTAAGAAAACAACCTAGAATTTGGGGTATAGCACATATATACCCTAAGTAGGATAGTTATAGATGCAAACTGTAAAAGCCAAGTATTAAAATAGTCTAGATAATGTTTGTAACTTCAAGGTTGTCTATCAAGGTTGCAAGAGTCTTATTCACACTTTTCATGTGAAAACAGGATTGGAAATGTGCTTGCATGTATCCTTATGCTCAAAAATCCCCACCCTTTTAGCATTTGGGAAAATACAAATAATACCAAGAAACATTTTGTATATTGAATAACAAACACCTCCTAGAACTCAGATGGTGTGGTTGATGAGCTGGGGGAAGGACAGCTCATAATACCTTAGAGATTTAAGACAGCTGAAAGACTATTCTCACTTGATGTCACATAACCAGGACCATTAGTGCCACCTATAGTTTGTCTGTCTGACACTTCTCACTTTAAGACCTTTTTTGCAGTGGATTTTGAGCCTGCTGCACATTCCTTCTTGACAAATACCAGTAAGAAGAATTTGGAGATGAACTCTGGTTTATATAACAGTGCTACTGGATAGACCCAACTGGGTGTCAGATGTTTTCTGATTGATGGCTGCTTGGCCCACAGGTGAGGGGAATGCTGCAGCAACTTGCGTAGTTCTAGCATAGGACAGAAACCAAGCCTCCAAACATGAAGGTTTACTGAAGAATTAAAGTCAGATGCAAAGTCTTCATTAATGCAAAACTGAAGTGAAAAAACAATTTAGCAAGGCATGGAACTGCAAACTCCATTCACAATATTTACCTTCCTTATTCCACTCTCAACTAACTTGGATAATTTTGCCTTTAGTCTGCCATGACCATGTCATGTTAACACTCCCAGCATAGGTTGGCTATGAGCCTGGTTACATTAATGTACAGAACTAGCTGAAGGCAACACAGTAGAAATAAATAAAATCTTACCTTGTAAGTGTGGCGGCTACTTCTTTCCGCACTATTTTTTTTATAGTGAGACAAAATTTAATTCATGGGCTTTTTGAGTGACACTTCAGTATTTCCATCCTTCTATTAAAAAACTGCTTTCAGTGCAGGTACTTGTGAATTGGATTGATCTCTGTGCCTAGTTTGCTGTACACTACTATATTCAGGAAAAAAAAATTAATTAAAAATTCCCTGTGTTTAAATCTGTACTTGCTGCTTGGCTGTCAAGTTTGGAAAGGTCTTCAAAGATTATTTTATCCTGCTGTGCCTAAGTAAGCAGAAGAAAATACCTCCCGTCTCATTACTCTGATTTACCTTGAATAACCTTTGTATGTCATAAGTTGATAATTGCCAGTTGGTCAGCATGTGTATTTCTGGTCAGTCTATTCTCTAGTGCTCTACATAAAAAGCCCTCCTGTCCCTGATTTCCTGTACATACCCACATCGCACTCCTGCTGTACAGAAGACATCCACATGAGCAGAATGTGCTGGATTTAGCTTTCCTACCTTGTTAGTTTGGGACTGATGGATATGAGAAACTTCTGGGATCAGAGTGTCCCCAGACTATATTTTTCCTCTTCTTCTTTTAGATCCCACTGAGCCTGGGAATCTCCCGCTGCTCATGTTGCTTCCCTGTTTGACTTGCTTGCCGCAGTAGAAAAGGAAGGAGAACTTTGATCTTGACGTGCCCTTCTTCTTTGTCCCCCTTTACAACTTCTGCAGGAAAAAAACCCCACATGTTTAAGTGCATCTGTGGTGACAGTCCTTTAAGGGAAGAACAGATGCTTTTATCAGATGTCTTCCAAAAACCTTTAATGCTCAGATGAAGTCCAAGTCAAACTGTCAGAGGACAGGTCTGAGTGCTGACTTTATCACCATCTACACACTGCTCTCAGGGTAACCTGTACACAGGCTTAAAAGTGTCCTCTCCCAAAGTGGAGTGGATTTAGGTTATTACTTACTGTGGCTTCTAGAACTGAGGGATCAGCAGGGATCTCTAGTAATGACAACAGATGCAGCAATCAATGTCCAGGCAGCAGCTGCTCTCTCACAACTCAACTGTAGCCACATATATAACAGCTTCATAGGAAGACAGTCCATGACTCTAATTGTTTGACTTACCCTTCACCATCCATGAGTTTAAAGATAGCTGTCCTTTGGATCTTCTCTCTCTGGCTGCTTAACTTTGTAGAGTAACTTTTCCTCATTAGCTGTGAGGACATTTGAACATTTTCACTGGCCAAGTGGACCTCTTGTTGAAATAAATGCACCTCCAGTCTCATGTAATCTTATTCTTTTCTCAGTTCCCTTCACCAGCTTCAGGACTGAAATTGTTATGTGGTTTAAAAGCCTTGCCTGTAACTTAAAATTAAGAGGAATCGTATTAGCATCAGATAACTCACTATTAATATATAATTTCAAAGTACTAAATTAAAAAGCGCTGTTAGGATTACTTTTCATGGTGTTGTAGACTCTAGGGACCACATAGCATGTCTTCAGTGCAAAGGAGAGTTTGGTGGTTCTTTCAGGAGCTTCGTTAAAGGATTTCTGGTGCCTTACCTGACTTTTCACTAGTGCAGTGCAAGTGTGACTTTCACATCACCCTTCCTTCAGCAAAAGGGCTAGTTAACCATGAAAGCTGAAGGAAAGCCAGGTTTGATACAGTTGGCATTGTTCTAAGACAGTCACTAAATTGGCCTTTTTGGTTTTTTTCAATAAGCTGAAGCCAATAGGATAAAAAAAGGAAGTAGAGCTTTCTGTTTTCTGTGTAGCCCTTCATCTGCCAACCATACCAAGTAGTACTGTCATTTGTGAGAACAAGACAATACACTTCTACTGTTACATTGGTATTTAATATGCATTCTATGTGCCACCAGGCAGGCCAGAGCACTTGCAGATCTGACCCTTGGGTATTGGTATATACTTAGTAAATGTAGCTGACCAAACCTGTATGCCACTTCTTCATATTTTTTCCATGTTGAAAAGAGTGAGAGGCAAGTACCACTTGAAAATGCACAAGTGTAATCTTTTAAGTGAATTTAATGTAGTACAATCTCATTTGCAATTGCAAATAACAAGGCTGCGTTTTTCCCCTTACTCCAAATGCTTGAAAATCTCATTAATGTTAATGTATGGGAAAGAAGTGCTTAGCCTATTGATGGAGGAATGAAATCAGGAGCAAAGCACATCTCTACAAAGATTCATCTGCAGATTAGGATTTGAAGCAACCATTAGATTATCAAATCTGACCTTCTATCTAACACAGGCCATAGAATTTCATCCACTTAATTCTGTATTTATCCCAAGAACAGCACCAGAAAATCAAATACAGTGCATTAACATATAATATAGCAATATATTCAGGCATTTCTCTTCTTTTTTTTTACTGTAAAACCAGAGACAAACAGCTCTGCTGTGCTATATGATTATTGATGAAAATCTGCAGGAGGAGAGATTTCATCTTTTTATTTGTCTGCAGAGGAGAATTTGTATGTCTTTGTGTTTGTATAGGGTTTTGTTTCGTTCTTTGAAGATTATTCACTAGTAACTCTAACCATTATAGAGCTAGTTGAGAACCATTAACTCTGTTTTGCTCTGAAGACACCGCAAATTGAAATAGGGATTTTTCTGTTTTTTCTTAATGGAAAAAGTTTTTTTTTGAAAAATCTGTGTGGTCCTTAACAACTGCTTTCTAACATCTTATTTGGAAACTCACTACCAGTCAGTTTTCCTAGGAAGCAAGAAGGCACATTTCACATCTGGCTTCTCATCTCTTTGACTATAACACAAAACTGCCCTTGAAGTGCACCTGGGAGATATCCAGGGGGATACCACACACACAGTGAAAATGAGCCAAGCTGTCTAAAAGAGCTGCACTGGGCTATTGCATGTTTTAACCATTAGCCAGCATTTTACTGAACAAAGGGGCTAAAGAGATGAGATGAGAAAAATATCAAGGAGTTCAGAGAAGTGGTGAGTAGCACTGTAAAAATACAGAGGTCCCAGGCTTGGCATATCAATACCCTCTGAAGAAAAGGACCTCCTGCCCAAGTTTGAGGTGTACCAGATCCTTGGTGTTGCTCATCCCATGAAACATTTCTCTGCAACCCACCACAGCCCAGATGAAGGGAGAGTCTCTGCTACTCACATGTTGCAAAAGCTTTTGCTGCCCTTTGGATAGGTGAAACCTGGGATTTTAGACCTTGTCTAACAATGCAGTAACAATGCAATTTTTGTTTTCTTTCCCTCCAGAGTTCAGAAATCTTGCAGCTGGCTTAGTCCCATCTAGGAGTTTCATTTGGGTTTTGACTCACAAGTGCATTTGTATCCCGTTCTTTCAGGATTTCATTTTTTTTTTCAAATAGAAATCATGGGTAACTACTGCTATTGAAAACAGAGACTTGACCCATGACTGCAGAAACTCGAGGTTCACTGTGAACCCACAAGCTGGTGCAAAACCATTTTTCAAGGACAAGCAGTTTTGCCTGACATATAATGGTTTTGTCTGGTATACTGGCAAGGACAAAGACCTCTAAAACCAAAGGAACCCCCATAGCAGGTGTATACACTGTATACAAGCAGGTGTATACAGTCTGCCTTGCCTCGACTACTTCTGTGCAGCATCCTGTGATTCATGTTAACCTAAGTAAAAGGTACTAGATAAACACTTTTGAAAGACTGAGCGTACAAGAAGGAATCTCAGACTTCTTTGCCTATAAAATAAGAAGTCAATACTTGCCTTAATTCTCAGCTTTGAAACTAAATTAATTATTAAGCATAAGACTCTTTGAAATCCACCAGTAAATGTAAATAACATTACCAAAATCTTCCCCCTGTTGCTTTGATGCAATTTATTCACATTATGTAAAAAGGCATTTGTAGCACTGAGGGTAGGGCTGCACAGCAAAACACAATGCCATGCAGAGACACTTCAGGTGGCTCTGAATAACCAAACACAGGAGGCCTGCATTGGCATGGTCCTTTACTTGGGCAAGTATTCCCATTTTCCCAAAGGAGCTCATTGCCTTTCTTAGCAGAAGCTCTTGCTTTGGTCACTGGGTACAATCTGGGCAGGAGGTACCTGTTGGTGAGAGAGTGGCTGCCTCTGCACAGCTGCTGTGTGGATCCTCCCAAAGACAAATTACAGCCTCTCCAAACCAATAACAGTAGAAAGTTAGGGCACTACTAACAAAATAGTAAGGGGCTATAGGTGAATATATGATTGAGTGTGTTAAAAGACCATGCACTCTTTCTCTGTCAATATGGCTTTAGCAGAGAGGCAAATTTATAGTGAATATTCTCTTCAGTGAAGAATTCATATCTAAAGTGAATGTTCCCCTTGTAGAGTAGTAGGAATTATCCCCTTGGAAAGTAGCCATCAAATGGGATGGACTGCAGAGCGGACTAAAATCAGTGACCACATCTCAGGATGTGTTCTGCAAACACACTTGACACCAGGTTGTGTGAGTGCTTGTCCTCCTTCATGTTGATTTCAAAGCAAAGGTCTGGATGCTCTGTGAACAGCATCTAAGCAGTGGGTATCAAGAAGTTTGAAGAAAAAAAAGTTTATCTTCTAGAATAGGAAGAATTTTACTCTGACTAATAATGAACTGTGTAAACAGAAATCTACTTTTCTATGAATTTGAAATAATAAGCAAAAAGACAGTGAGAGTTTCCCAGCCTCTTGACAGTGCCTGTGCTCTCTTTACAGTTGTCCAACACAGCAATTCTTCATCAGATTAGACGAGACCAAGTGACAGACACGTGCCGAGCAAACAGTGTGTCTAGCAGGAAGCGCCGGGTGCTGACACCCAACGATCTCAAACACCTGGTCGTGGATGAAGATCATGAAATGATCTATTGCTATGTTCCCAAAGTGGCCTGCACAAACTGGAAGAGAGTCATGATGGTTTTGACAGGAAGAGGGAAATACAGTGATCCGATGGAAATCCCAGCCAATGAAGCCCACGTGTCTTCAAACCTGAAGACCCTCAACCAGTACAGCATCCCAGAGATCAACCACCGCTTGAAAAACTACATGAAGTTCCTTTTTGTTCGAGAGCCTTTTGAGAGACTGGTGTCAGCCTACAGGAACAAGTTCACCCAGAAGTACAACACTTCCTTCCACAAGCGATATGGCACGAAAATCGTGAGGCGCCAGAGGAAAAACGCAACCCAGGAAGCTCTGCGTAAAGGTGATGACGTGAAATTTGAAGAGTTTGTGGCATATCTCATCGACCCACACACCCAAAGAGAAGAGCCTTTCAACGAGCACTGGCAGACTGTGTACTCTCTCTGCCACCCTTGCCACATCCACTACGACCTCATAGGAAAATACGAAACACTCGAAGAGGATTCGAATTACATTCTCCAGCTGGCAGGAGTAGGCAACTACCTGAAATTCCCCACCTATGCAAAGTCTACGAGAACTACTGATGAAATGACCACAGAGTTCTTCCAGAACATCAGCTCCGAGCACCAAACACAGCTGTATGAAGTCTACAAACTTGATTTTTTAATGTTCAATTACTCAGTGCCAAGCTACCTGAAATTGGAATGAGGGATGGGATGGGGGGAGAGAGGGGAGAGAAAGCCTGTTTTATTTAAGATTTTTATTTGTCATAATAAATATGGAGAATGGGTTATTTTGTAAATTAATATTTTCTTTTTTTGAATGATGCTGCGAGCAGCACAGTCAAAATTATTTAAATCAACTGTAAGAAAGGACAGCTCTCTTTGCAGGGTAACAGAATTGTGACGATCTAGCTGTAGAAATGAATAATACTGCTACACTGTTTAAAAAAATGTTAATTGTGTTCTGGTGAATTTCATTGATCTTGCATTCTTCCGATTCTAATTAATGTTATTTATACTTATTTAAAACATTGTCTCTTGGTAGATGTCACTTCAGCAGCAGAGATAACATAACATTTGAACAAAAGGAGTCTGGTTTTTGTGCTTTCCTCAGTTGAGCTTGTCTCTGGGTAATAATATTCTCCATTAGCTGTTGATGCAGGTAAATAAGGAAATAGTTCTTGATACCACACACTTTCAGAAGAGTGGTGGAAATATGTGATATTACACTCTGTACTAGTACAAATTCTATCTTTCTAGCCCTGAAAAGAAAAACAGATTTGGGTAGATTTGTGCTATCTAAAACCAATGACTGAAAGAAATGTGAATGTATTCCTCAAAAAGAAAAACCATGAACCTTTTCTGTCTTAATGAGTTTATCAAGAATATAACCAGTCCCATTTTCTCTTAATTTGAAGCCCGACAGCCCAAACAAATGCAGATTTGCAGATGGTCCATCAGAAAAAAAATAAATCAGCATTTTGGAAGTGACTGTGAAGAGATTTTTGAATGCCCAAAGCAATTGGCATTGACTTAATTCATACCCAGGATATGGTCAGAAGGGAACTTCATCCTCTGCAAGTCATGCTTCCCTAATAGATCTTAAGATGGACAAGCAAAATTGGCTTGAGAGACATTGGTCATAATATGTTGCTATGAACAATCCGGGCATATCATTTAAAAAGTCAAAAAGTCATCTTCATGTTGTCTAAGCATGAAAGACAGTAAAAAATGACTCATCTTCCTACATGCTGGTTTCATGGCTTTTTCCTAGGGAGATGAAGTAGTCTTGTTTTGTCAGTTGATGCCTAAATACTATTGACAGGGATGTTTCTAAATTCCCATGGGTTAGAATTTCATCTTAAGTCAGCTCTAGTGTGAGACCATGACATTTTGTCTTAAGGTAAATGTCTAAGTAGCGGTTGTTTTGAGCGTTAACAGCTTGCTGGGATGGCCGATTGTACCAGTCACAGCATACTGAGCAGTTGTTTTGGGCAAGAAAATAGTAATCTATTCATGCAAAATAAATAATGAAAAATGAGATTTCAGTGTGGATTTGTTAGCCAGACAGTGAGAGCAGAAGTTCAGGCTTCTCCAGATGTTTGCTTCAGTTTGATGCAGGTAAGGTGCATGGCTTAAGGAATGCTCCGTAGTCACCCCAAGCTGTCCTGTCAGGGGGTGGCAGTGCCACCAAATAGCTGAAGGGCAAAAGGAGGCAGAGGCTTAAACTGAGGCACTTGTGGGAATCTAAAATCTGTTTCAAAGTGGATAGATGGTTGAAATGGGGGTTTTAATTTGCCTGTGTGTCAACCCTATGATCAAAACAAACTCTTCCAAAAATTGTTGATGATTTAAATAAACTGAGCTGAAGGCAGATCTGTTTTAACAGTATCAGAGCCAGATCCTGAAAATGTATTGTACAGTGGCCAATAATATCCACTGAATTACATTAGTTTCCAGGACACAGATATGATTAAAGAAGAAAAATAGTTTGCATCTTATTTGATAAAAATAAGTTGCTGAATAAATCTCATCGAAAAACAAATTAACATAACAAATGGCTGCTGAACTCCTTTCTGAATTGGATTTGGTCTTAGGCAGGATTCAGGTCATTATTTTTTGTATCATACCATAAAAATATATCTCTCATCCCTTCTGGAACAGCCATAGTTTTCATAATCCAGGTCCTATTCATAACGCAGAGCACCAGGCCCAGTGGCCAGTGAAGGGCTGGCTGGCTGCTCCTGACAGATCTGAATTCCTGATCATTCCTGATTTCTGGCTGGTGTTTTACTTAAAGCAGTTTTGTCTCATTTATAGTATGCAGAGCTGTCACAAGTGCCTCTCACGGTGTGCCCCGGCTTTCTTACGATTCCTAGTTCAATTGTTACGTTTGTTAAAAAAAAAACAACTGGGTGTAGATTTAAAAAAAAAACAACAAAACCAACTGTCTGTGCTTAGATTCCCCCTGCCCCCCACAGTACTTCCTACAAGCTGTTTGTGTGCTTGTTTGGTCTCGTATCCTACAGTGCTCATATTTTGGACCAATTTTCTCCTCAGTTAGCTATTAAGTCCTCCAACAGAATGTGATGTGAATTTTCTCATTTAAGACAAAAGTTGCTTCAGAAAGAAAATATTTTAAAACCTTTTTGTACTTTTCTCTGGCATCATCACCGCATTTTTATCTGTTCTGAAATATTCTCTTTAGTTTCACAGCTTTGGAGACACAAAACCCCTATTTGACAGCTATGATAGAAAAACTTGAGGTGAAAAACATGTTCCAGAGATCAGACAGATGAGAGTTGCTCCAGCTGGGATTTTTAGCATCAGCTTTGGGTTTGATTACCCAAATTCTGCCTCCCCACAGAGGGCTGCTCTACAGGCAGATGCTAAACACTGAGATGCTTTTACGGGACTTAAGTGGGTACTTTTAAGTTGCTTGCTGTTCAAAAACCTCAATCCCCAACTACTACAACCTGGCCATTTAGTGTTTTGTATCTGTTTCAGGGTGCTGTGATCTGTGTTTAAAATGAACAGCTGATGCACTGGATATGATCATGTCCTATATAGTGAGCACAGAGCCCTCACCATCTCAGAGGAGGATCACAAGTCTTAAGGAATAGCCTTTTCTTTTGGTCTACTGAGTGTGTTGTTTTAACTGAGCCCAAAAGTATCTCCACTGCAGCCACACAGGAGGACGTTCAGGGTTGTTTGTCCTCATCTCAGTGAGCTGGCAGCCATCACCTGCAGGGTGGGGGCAGCCAGGCAATCAGGCTTGTTTTACCCCACCTCTTCACTGGGTTTTCCCAGCTGGAGAAGAGGGGCTGGTCTCCTCTGGAGCTCTGCCTCCCTCATGGCTTCATTTCTGCTATGGCCACAGCTGGTCCTGGGAGATAAACAGGCAGCATTGAGCCACAGTGCACAAAATGAAAAATAGAGATGTGCCCGTGGGGCTGCAAGAGCCACCCAGAGACCTACTGCTGCAGTAGGATGTGTATTAGTCATGGTAATGATGAGCACAAAGATGACCCAATGGGGAACATCCCACTCTCCACCTCTGTCTCCAGCCCCCTCAAAGCTGCTGGAGCACTGATCCTCATCTCTGAGCAGCTGATGCCTCCCATCATTGGCAGGGCCAGCACTGAGCCCAGCAGTGCTGGTGGCTCTGTACTTGGCACAATACCCACATCCAGGGATTCATCCCCCTCAGATAGCCCCAAGCACCTTAAACATGTGTGCAGGCTGGATTTGGCCCATCTGAACACGGTGATGACTCCTGGGTGGTGGGAGGTTTCCCCAAACCTGAATCGGTCCCTGCTTCAGCCTCTTCATAAACTACATCCATTATCAAAGAAATGTGCAAACTGCCTGAACCATGTGCTGTGTAAGACAAGTGAAATAAATAATCCACAAGCAGAAGTGCTTTTAGAAGTAAGTTGACCCCAGACGTTTTACTGTAGTCTGCTGCACTTTTCAGGTACAAAAAGGGACTGTCCTTACTATTACTCTTGTTACAGAGAGTGTTATTTTCTTACATGCATGCACAATACAATGTGTACGAATAATTTAACATCAATGTGGGGTTGGATTTTTTTTTTAACCTATTTGTATGCAGTAGAAGGCTTGTTGTAGAAAAGTATCTCCTCATACTTAAATATACTGTTAATAAAGAAAAAAGCTAAATTATACATTGCCAACACAAGTGTGAACTGCTCATGAATCTTTCCTTAAAAAAGCCATTCAAGCCTGATTATTTTTCTAAGTAACTTCAATTAAATTGAAGAAAGAAAGTTCCTCTCTGTGTGCTTTATTTCTGGATCATGCTTTCAGGGTGGATTTTTCAGGGTGGGATTTTTGTCTGCATGGCTTTGCTTTCTCACATGCATTATTGTGGCAGGACACACAGAAGACTCCAAATTATCTCCTACTATGGAGCAGAAAAGATAAAGTCATCTAACAGCATCCCTCTTGCTCCCCTCCCTTCTCAAGTTCCCAGCCAGCAAGGATGAGAGCCGTCGGTTTAAGACCTGTTGCATGCCCAGAAACACTGTCCTACCTCAAGCAAGGGTGCTTTAGAGCCAGCCAGATGATGTAAACTCCACATACCTGATGAGCTTCAGGCCACATGCTCACCCACCTTCATGTGAATTCACTAATAATGGCTTTAACATTTCCAGCAGTCCCCAAGACTGTGTGGTCTTGCCCATGGTTCTCACTGAGGCACTGTAGTAGTTTGACCCTGGCTGGATGCCAGGAACGCACTAAAGCCAATCTCTCACTCTCCCCTGCGAACGGGCAGAGAAGAGAGAATGTAACTAAGGGCTTCATGAGTTGAAATAAGGACCGTAAAAGATTCCTCTCTGACCAGCACCACGGGCAAAACAAACTCCATGTGGGGATATTAATTAAATTTATTACTAACAAGATCAGAGCTTAAGAATGAGAAGATTAAAAGACCCCTTTCCCTCCACCCCGCTCCTTCTCCACATTCTACCTCATCCTTCCCAGTGGTGCAGGGAGACAGGGCAGGGGGTTACGGTCAGCTGTTGTTTTCTGCTACTGCTCAGAGAGAGGAGTCCCTACCCTGATTCCTATGGGGTCCCTCCCACAGGAGACAGTCCTTCACGAATTGCTCCACTGAGTCCATTCCGTGGGCAACAGTTCTTCAGACACATGGGTCTCTTCTCCGCAGAGTGCACTCTGTTAGGCACAGGCTGCTTCAGCGTTGAGTCCCCCACAGGCCACAAATCCTACCAGGAAAATCCTGCTTCAGCGTGGGCTCCTCTCCCCAGGGGCTACAGGACCCTGCTGGGACCCTGCTCCAACATGGGCCTTCCATGGGGTCACAGCCTCCTTCCGACATCCACCTGCTCTGGCGTGGGTCTCCTTCATGGACTGCAGGTCAATCTCTGCACCCCTGTGGTCCTCCATGGGCTTCAGGGGCACAGCTGCTCCACCATGGTCTTCACCATGGGCTGCAGAGGGACCTCAGCTGTGGCACTGGGAGCATCACCTTCCCCTCCTTCTGCACTGACCTTGGTGTCTACATTGTTGTTCACAGGTTCTCTTCTCTGGCTCCCATCTTCATCTATCCTTAACTTTTTTTTTCCCTTCCTTCCCTCTTAAATCATAGAGGCGTTACTTTAACTACTGATTGGCCTGGCCTTGGTCAGCGACAGGTCCAGCCTGGAGCCGGCTGGGATTGGCTCTGCTGGACATTGGAGAAGCTTCCAGCAGCTTCTCGAAGAAGCCTCACCTATAGCCCCCCAACTGATACCAAAAACCGGTCACAGAAAACAAAATACAGACCATATCTAACCCCAAAGCAGAAACTTCCAACTGAGCTTTTGAAGACAAACTCAAGATCTCTTTGTAGATGAACATGCTTTAGGTCACTGAACATCTTTGTATCCCATCGCTGTAACCTCTCCAGCATCTTAACATCCCTCTCGAATTGGGGAGGGCCCCAAAACTGGATGCCACATTCTGGGTGCAACCCTGGCAGTGACAAACAGACCATTTAATCTGCCAGCTCCGCTCCTCACAAGGCACACATCACTCACAGGAGAGCAGAGACAAACAGAAAACAGGAAACCTGCTGAGCCTTTCTGCACAGCTCTTGGGTACACAGCTTTCAGATGATTTTCTTTATTGCTTGTAAAACAACAGAGAGAAAAGCCCAATCCTTGACATTGCCACAGACAGTGACAAAATCAGACTTGCACCAGTGGAAGGAAGCTTGAAGATGTTTCCTTTTAGCAAGCCTCAATTTTTCCATGAAATTACCACAAATTTCCAAAATCCCTTCATGCTGGTACCCACGAGTGGTTACAGACCTCAGGCAGCTGCTGTACAATAGGAGACCTGGCAGCAGCAGAGCTCTGTGCAGTACTCCCGACCCCTGGGGAGATGAATGCGGAGCACTGGGGAGTGCAACAAACTGTCAGGATCCTGTGCAACTGAGGTGTCCTCTGGCACAAGTAAGTGAATTCAGTGGAGATAATGCGAAGTTTGAAGAAAGCCTCTTCCCTGTGCAAGCACGAATTCTGACACTTCCTAACTTTTGTTTGGATGAAAATACCTTTCATTTAATTCCACCATAATGGCATAAAAATTAAAAATATGAGCAACTGGAAGGAAAAGAGAAAAATATTAAACAACTGCAGCCAGCAGAAGAGTAGAAATCGGAGCATATGCTTCCCAATCAGCAGCACTCTGCTTTTCTCGCTAACAGTGTTATACATCCTCACACACAAGACTCCTCGTGCCACACAAAAATATCTTGCTTTTCCAGTTGCACTTACAACTTTGCCAAAGGTTGAAAATTTTGAAAAATTAGTCTGGCTTTATTCTTCAGTGTGCTAAAGGACAATGTACCCAAATGCCACTTCTCCGATTTGCATGAAAATCAGGGTTTTGGTTTTTTTTTTTTAATAACTGTGCTAAAAGAGAATAATCAACTTTATCTTCCCTACTAACATGACAAAAAGCCAACTGTTTCCTCTGTTACTTGAAATGTCACTCTACTGGGGTGACATGGCCTCCAGAATATGAGATTCAACTTGCTGTCAATAAATAACTTCAGAGATGTTTAGGATGAAAAGTAGTGACTTATTCATGGAGGAAAAAAATATAGTAAATATTATCATTCATCTATACATTGTTTAAATATATTTTGTGTATTTTAATGTATTTTTAATGTATTTTAATAATGTTGCTGACTTTGACATTGAAATTGATTCCTCTGTCACTATTTTCTGAGTAAATGCAACCTTAGCTAACATTTCTTTAGGTGTTTAGGACCACATGTACTACCATTATGCAACAAATGGACACACCATATTGGAAAATGTGACATAGCATTTGAAGTAAAATTATGTGGGTTTGAAAATCTCATTTCAATAAGAGTTTTTAATTAAGAACAAGCAACCAGCAAAGCTGTTTTTCTGTCAGAGAAAAATCAATCCAAAGTTTATGCCCTCATTTCTATTTTTTTTACTAATACATAAAGCTGTCAGGGTAACATACAGCTCAATAATAGCAATATAGCCAATTAGGCTTTGGCTTATTCAACAAACTAGAATTGCCATGACACCTCATGACTTTTTTAGCAGCAAGAGGTCTCACTGCTGCCAGCAGGTATTTGTGGCCTTACATCAAGTCAAAACCTGCAACCTACAAGAGCTCCAATTTCCCATTTTAGCTTGTGCAAAGGGGTTTAAGCTTTGTCTAATTCTTTCTTAAGTTCAATTTAGTCAGACTTACTTGAAGAGATAACTATTCTAGCTGAACCAGGTTTAATTTTATTTCCAAAGTAGAGGTGTTCGGGTTTTTTAAAAAAGTGATTGTTCCATGAATGTAATCAATCACTGCATTTTTTTAACCTTTTTTAAACTTGGAAGAAATTAATGTAGAAGGAAAGGTCAAATCAGAGCAAGCAGCCATAGTATGGAGAGGCAAGTGTTGTTTTCAGAGGTGTCTAGGTAAATATCGCGACACACATTCAAGAAAAACAAAATATACTGCTTCCAGGAATTATAGCTATTCATGATTTATTAAGAAATTTTGTTTCAGTTATATGGAAGGACATAAGAATTTAACTATTTTGAATTAATTTTACAACGTACTTCACTAGTTTATCATAAAAATGTTACTGCTCTGTGTGTGCAATTTGATTTTATGTGCTCTATGCATCTTTCCTACAGCAGATGCTTTTGAAACCTCCTTTTTTCACTTAGGAAAATTTAAAAAACGAAATCCATATTTTTTAAATGAAAAAACCTCTTGAAGTCAACAGTGCATGGATTAGAAGGAGGCACAGCTTAGTGCAATTCAAGTGAGAAATTAAGTCTGTATAACTACAGTAAAGGATTGCAAGATGGGAAAAAACATAAGATGGAAAGTCTCAGTTTGGGGAGTCTCCTTGTAAGACATTGAGAATTAACTTAGAGGAAACACTTGAGAACACAGTGGGGGGAACAATCCTACTTTGCTTATTGTAGTGTTTCTTGTTACTTAGCAAACCTTTACCAGGGATACTGGAAGCTGATTAAAACCTATAAATGCTCATATATGAAATAGTATCCATTCTGGGAAATGCAGCTAGAGCAGAGCACATAGGCTCTGTTCCATTTCCTAAGCCAGTAGTTACACACTTGTTTTGCAGCATCATGATTTCAGTCTTATTTTTCGTGGTGTAAAGATGTCAGATGGAAAGCATTCAGGTGAACACTTCAAAATAATTAATTGGTTTCAGGTTTAACACATTTTGTGCTTGGTTTTGAATAGCAGAAGCTCTATTTAAAATGGAAGGAATTTTCACTTCGGAATGATATGCCTTCTATACCTTAAACCAGGATAAGGCTGCAATCAGCCTTTTGCTCTTGGGTGCTGCCATAGTCCCTCTGATGGGTGTTATTGTTAACTCCTCCATTATTATCAAATTACCATGCAAAGTGAGCTTTTGAGGTGCGCAGAGATTTCCAGCTGGAGACAGATACTTTAGCTTTCCCTCCAGCAGGACATTTCAGTAAATGTATTCAACCAGGTGTGCTTCTGCTTCCAAGCGAAAGAACATGCTCACATTTTTCCTTTGATCAAATAAAAAGCCTCGGGATAATTAGCTGAAGAGATGACGGTGATAACTAATGGTTTCCTTCTGCAACAGAGATCTTGCTGATGCGATCTGGATATAAGTCATACAGACGTGAACTGAATGCAGCCCTGTGCTGCACTGCCAGATGCTTTCCCCTCTCTTTTCAGAGGCTGTCAGACAGCAGAGGCATTCTAAACCTGGGTATCCTGTCTTTCCATCACTCACAGTCATTCATTTCTATCAAGTGGCCATCAGTCTGCCATACAGAGCAAACGTAGCTCCTTGTATTTTTTGGCCTGAATTGTCTTCATAAAAATTTTAAAGTTAAATTTGTTGTGGGTTGTTGACTAAGGATTCCAGGCCAACTCTCCCATTTCACAAGAGAAGCTAAATTGGTGTCCAGGTTATACAAAGCTTACTCTGCTCCATGGCCATGGGCATTCCCCTGGGTAGCCCTGAGAGGCAATCACACAGACCCTCACCTAGCTCTGGCAATAGCCCTCCTATTCCTGATCTTGAGGGCTTGTGTTGGAAAAGGGACTCCTGATTATTCTGTGCTTTCAGAGGCATCCTGCAAACCAGAGACAGCTGCTCTTAGAAGGTACAGAGCATGGGTCTTGCCTTGTAAGCCATAACTTCCTAAAGGCAGAAGAAATGGGGAAAAAAAATCTCTTATCTGTGGCAGGAGCTTTTTATACAGGTATGAGCAGAAAATGGATTACAATATAACTTACTAGTTATCTCACATGAGATTTAACCAGACACATATGTAAGGGATACACATGACATGGTCAAGGTAGAAGGGTTCCTGCAGGGATGCTGTGACTCTGAAAGAAATCAGGTAACTAAAACCGAGCTTTCACTGAACACCTCAATTCTATTGTATGCCAGAAAACTGGATATAATGTTGTTAGATCTGAATGAGAATCAACAACCAGAAAGGTGAATAGCCATTCATTTTGCCTCAAGAATACATGTTGTGAGAGGATTCCTATGGTAAAAGGACATTTTTTCACTTCTTGTAATAAGTGCTAAAAATGTTTGTTTCTCTTAATGTCAGTCTAAAAGCCATAAAAATTCCAGAGGTATGTGTGTATTAATCAGTGCTTTAAGTGCAGCTTCTGTATCTATTAAACATTTATGTAATGTAATAATCTCAAGTCAGAAAGACTTTAAATATTTACAGGTTTCAATAAATATTTAAAATGCAATTTTTGTAGCAAACAGGAAAACTGGACTTCCTGTGAACTGATGGACACTTCTTCCTGTGTCTCTAATAAGATCTGAAAGTATGTAGGACATGGATGGCAGAGGTATCAGCAAGTTCCCATCCTATATGTAGTAAGCAATGTAAAGCAGTTAATTGAGACACCTTTCATGGGGCAGAGCAATAGCCCATTGAGCAGAGAGGGGCAAGATCAGTAACTTGGATGGGGTAGAGGAAGAGTTCCATGGATAGTTTTTCTTTACCAACGTTAAGCCCAAGTTTTACTATGTACCAGCAACACAGCGGGTGCCTCAGTGTCAGCTCTTCCTGCTGTAGAGCCATCAGGGGTGACAACCCTGCAGAGCCAGCACTGCAAATTCAGCACTCTGCCAATCCTAGGCAATGACATAGTCTGTTCAAAGCCAAGACTATATAGTCAGGCTCAAAGCAAGGGATTCAGTTCTCTCTAAGGGGTCAATGTAGCCATAGTTCATGTCATACTCATGTGCAGGGCACATAACCAGACGTGATGTCTAACAGAGACAAATTTCTTGCTCTCTGACTTAGTAATCTTACAGTGCTTAAAAAAAGTCTTAAAAAAAAAAAAAAAATGAAGCAGCTTTCTACTGTGGAAACAGAGCAAAGGCCAGCTGGAAATGAAACCTGAGAATGAGCATGTAATTTTGTATTTGAATTCACAGCATTTTAGATCTTATATTTTGCACAAGTGACATGCACTTTTTTAAGGTTGGTTGTTTTTTTTTTTTTAAAGTCTGGTCTTCTGTTACAGAAGGGAACCAGAGTC
>VYZS01042419.1:8891-24225 GCA_013400695.1 Neodrepanis coruscans | reverse complement strand
ATATAATTCACATATCATATAAATATGATGGCTCAACTCCAAAAACACAACCCATTGCAGTCAATTAGGGGGTTGTTTCTCCACTTCAGTGGAACTATTATTTCCCTGTGTTTTACACCCCTTTGACCAAAGCAAAGTTCTTTTAGTGTTGAAGTGAATGGAAAAAAGTTTTCTGGGATTCTGCCTAAAATCCTTCATGTTAAAAGCAAAGAGTTTTTCCTACATATGAAAAATTCTTCATGTTAAAAGCAAAGAGTTCTAACTATGCCTGAGTTTAGGATTTCCAAGTCCAGGCTAAACTTTGCCCCATTTGCTTCATGTGCAATCCTGTTACTCAAAATGTCCTGTTACCAAGGATTTTTATGAACAAATATCTGCCTGTCACATTTTTCTTACAGATTTTTCTCATCCTCATTTGTATTTACCCTTTTTAACTCTCTGGCCCCACAGGATCCTTGTGGACAGGGATACACTCTTCATTTCCAGTGTGATGCTGGAGGACCAAGGAGTTTATACCTGTGTGGCCACCACTTCCCTGGATTCTGCCAGTGCTGAGTCCCAGCTGATTGTTCTTGGTAAGGGCTGATTTTCCTGCTGGCCAAACAGCTCCATGGCAGCACTTCTGCTCTTCTGCTTCTTTTGCTCAACTCAGTTACAGACCCTCAATAACCCCATTCCACAGCCTCTCACTCCTTGACTCCTGTGCTGTCCCTGGTTCTCCAGGAATGATGATGGTGACACAAACTTTATTTATATTTAATCTTCTTTATAATAAGGTGAGGCAGCTTTTTCTTCTCAGTTCAGGAGTGCCCCAGAGTGGCTGTAGGAGTTTCCCAGGCTGGAAGGTGGAAGAGCACATTAAGAAGGGCTCTGCTGCAGCTTTGGGGTCCTTGCTCAGTCCTTCACCCCCCTTTATTGGGAATTTGCACAAGAATTGAACTATTTTTTGGAGAAGAAAAACCAAAGGCCAGGATTTAGTTGTCCAGCCCCTCTGAAGAACAATGAAAGTTAAGCACAGAAGTGGATGAATTATCTCTGTGAATCTGAGCATAAATTATTGCCCAGGGACAAAGAGTCACCCAAAGGCAGCAGCCAATAACTAAAATTCTGTTTTAGAAACATCCTGGGATAGTGGAAGGTGTCCCTGCCCATGGCAGGGGGTTGGAAGGTGATGATCTCTAAGGTCCCTTCCAACCCAAACCATTCTGTAATTCCATGATTCTATTGCAGTTTTGCCTCATTTTAATTACTTTAATTTCTCCTTCATTTTACTTTTTTTTTTGAATTTTATTTCTGGCAGTGATTGCCACAAGAAATTAGTCAATCTGCCCTTCAAGATGTTTTTCCACTTTAAAAGCATGATATTTTCCAGTAAATAATAAATTAAGAGGATGCTGTGCACATTATTTATGGCACTGGCTTCTTCAGTGCTGTATAATTCAAAATGTTTGCAGACTATTCATTACACTGCTTATGAAAATTTCATAAAGCACTTTCTTCCTTTTTTTACAAGGTGTTTTGCTGACGAAGAAAAACAGTTCTGTGCTCCTTTCTCCTTGTTTGTTGTGTATAAGAAAGGTCTTGGTGGATTAATACTTACTTTCCATATGAAAAATTCAGGTTTCTCTTGCAATGAAAGACTTGTGAGATGACTGAAGAACTAAATGTGGCACAGATGGAAACATCAAAATATGGGAAACCAAGAGCAAAAGAACTATTCAGTTAAAATACTCCCAAGTATTTGTTGTATATTTGATGAACAGGTAGAGGGTTGAGTATCTTTAAGATTCACCATCTTTAAATGAATATCCTGAATTTTAATGGAGATGCCTCAGGAGGAGATCAGCCAAATGCCTGTAGATGTAGCTGTGCTTTCCTGATTTTTTCCCAGATACTACAGAAATAGGGGAGAGAAATGCAAAGAAAAGTAAAACAAAAAAAAAAACCCCAACACAAATATAACCTTTTTAACTTTTTGATGTACCACGAGATTACATAGAATTGTTTAGATTGGAAAAGACCTGTAGGAACATTGAGTCCAGATGTTAAACCAGCACTGCCAAGGCCACCACTAAACCATGTCCACAAGTGCCACCTCTCCATGTCTTTTAAATACCACCAGAGATGGTGAATCCATCACTTTTGCACCCTCTGGGCAAAGAAGAACCTTTTCCTGAGATCCAACCCAACCCTACCCTGACACATTTTCAGGCCACTCTGAAGGTTCATCCTGGTTATCTTTACAAAAAGAATTTGCAACAGCAATTCCCACTTTCCTCGTTTTGTCCATTTTGAAGTCACCAGGTGTTTTACCATCATTTTTCACCAACTCTGCTGTTCCAATCCTTTGGAAGACACTGTGACAAACCCCACTATTCTGCTGTGCTCCTGACCCTTCTCCATTATTTCTCAGATGTTCCTGATCCACCAGAAGACCTTCAGCTCTCGGAAACACAGAACAGGAGCGTTCGACTCTCCTGGAAAGCTGGGTCCAGCCATAACAGCCCTGTCAATGGTATGGAGGACTTTTTAGGCCCCTCTGTCCAAAATTCTGGGCTGTTGGAAGGAGCAAACCCTTCCCTGTTCAAAATTCTGGGCTGTTGGAAGGAGCAAACCCTTCCCACAGCCAAGATAATCCATTTGATGACAACTTGTAAATCCACTCGCACCCCTGGCATTTCTCAGCTCCTCATCCAGGCTCTGCCTTTTTCCTTTTGCTTTTGTGTTTTTTTTCCTCCCCAGAGTCGATTGTAGAGTTTGAGGAGAACAGGTGGGAGCCTGGGGTGTGGCAGGAGCTCACCAGGATCCCAGGGAATGCCAGCACAGCCCTGCTGGCTCTGGCTCCCTACGTGAATTACCAGTTCCGAGTGGTGTCGGTGAACGCCGTGGGGAGGAGCCACCCAAGCCAACCATCCCTGCGCTTCTCAACTCCTCCAGCAGGTAAAAACTGCTGCTGATTTCTTCATTTCCTCCATTTCAGTGGGTTTGGGGGAGAATTGTGCCCCTCCCCTGCTTCAGAGAGGTTGGAGAAATCAAGGGCGTTCGTGCTGCTTTGGGTGGCAGCTCAAAGGATTATTGAAAGTGGGTCGTGGGGTGGGGAACACCCACAGCTGGTTCAGTGGCCTCAAGTGACCCTCAGCATTTTTGGATGGGGCAGGTGACCACTTTAATTAACTTTATTAATTGAAGTAGCACACTTTCAGGGAAATAAAATCAACTGGAGGATGTCTCACCAAAAGCCATATTGTCATACATCGTTTGCTATTAGATAAGTTCATGTTAATTAGATGGGAACCCTGCTGGGATGAACTCTTTAGTAAAGAATTCAGTATTTCTGAATATTTCTTGGTATAACAGAGTAGCCCAGCAATTGCACATTCAAAGTCCAGGCACAGTTTGAAGCCTTTGGTGTGTAGTCAGGGCAGATCTAAATTGTAATGACCCAACTTGTGCTACGTGAAATTCCAGAGGATGCCAAAGGGAGGAGTCCAGGCTGCTGTGTTTTCCTACCTCTAAAATGCTACTCTGCTGATTTTCCACCCTTTAAAGCCCTTTCCAGCTTCATGGGGAAGAGCTGGGTTTACAGGGAGCCTTTCAGCAGCACTGAGCTTGTCAAAAATTCACAGAGCATTCAATTCTCCATTCACAGAGCGTTTCATTGTGGCAGAAAATGTTGTCTCCCCCCAAAGTCATTTTCAAGGCCAACTGTTCAGCACAACATTTGCATTCCTTGGCATTTTTCTCTCATTTTCCCCCCTCTCTCCTTCAATTTCAGGTCCTCCTTCAGCTTTTCAGCTGTGTGTGTCACACTAATGATGCACCTTCTGTTTGCTGTCCCCACAGGGAGAAAAATCTCTGCCTCATAATCCCCCCACATCTGGTGCTTTCCAATCCAAAAAGTCACAGTTCCATGTTAGCTGGTGGCTCCCAACAACAGGGACACTTAGGAATCAAAACTGCAGAAACAATGTGTTTTGGTCACATCAGCTTGGCTGATCCAAGGAATTCATCTCCTGTATGTTTTTTTGTTTAGGTGTCTCTCGCTAATAGGGATGTAAGAAATGTGTTTGGGTGCTTGGTTTGAATTTAAATACTGGATGCAAATAAAGCCCAGGATATGCAAAATAACTTTGTCACTTGTGTGGTTGCAGCTCCAGACAAGAATCCAGAAAACATCCGAGTTGAAGCTTCGGAACCAAATGAGATGGTGATGAAATGGGAGGTGAGACAAATGTGTCTGTAAATGCTTCAAACAGGTTCTGTCTTCAAGCAGCAGTTTCTAAAGCAGGAGGTTTTTTGAGTATAATTACATCTGAAAAGAAATAATGGATCCCTTCTCCCCTTCTCTCACTTGGCCAAGAGACAAGAAGTTGAATTTTTGCACCAAGAACTAAAGGCCTGTGGATAAATCATATGATGTGCATCAAAAGGAATTCTGTGGAAATCTGGAGGGTGGTTTCCAGTCTTCAAACTTCCTGGGTTTTCAGCTTACAGCTTCTGTGCCAGCAGTTGAGAGAATTACATATTCCTTCATTTAGCACCAATTTCCACAACTGTGGAAGGAAACATATTTGTGCTGTGGCTGGAATTACACCCAATTTACATGAGATTTGCTTCTCAAGCTGCTGCTCACAGCAAAGAACAATAAATGTTTCCCCTCGTGGTTTGGGCTGTAATTACATCAAAGAGGAGAGGGCCCAGTATCCACTGACTTGGATTTAAATGGGATTTTTGCTGTGTGACATAATCCAGGGCCAGAGAGAACAATCCTGTCTCTCAGAAAAGGTTGGACTTGATGATCTTGGAGGATTTTTACAACTTTAATGATTCCATTCCCAGTATTTTTACTGGGAAATGCTGCTATGGCCAATGCTTTGCTGAACAGAAGCAAGTGCTGCTCCTCACCAGGAAATCCTTAATCACTGCTCAGAGAGGGCAAAAGTGGAAGGGAAAGCTGAGACTGAAGGCAGAGAATGGGATGGAAAGGCTTTGTTAAATCTTGTTGAATCATTAAAATGCTGTAAACAGGATATTCATTTATTCATGGCATTTCCTGTGTGCTTTTCAGAGGAACTGCTGGGCACTGAACATGCTATTTCTGACAGACAAAAACTGCAAAATGATGTTAATCTGCCTATTTTGGATTAAGAGACCAGCTGAGCATTAGTGACTGGATTTTCAGCCAAGGATTTGCAGCATTAAGGGAGATCAAAAAATACCAGTCAAGCAGTGCTGCCATTTAACTCTAAACATGAAGTGATTTTTTAGCAGGAATCTTTTCACTTCTTCAGCTTCTCCTGCAAATCCCATTCCCTGGAATCTTTGCCATGGAGGTGATTTCTGCTGGTAATTGATGCCACTTCACCCCAGACCTCTGTGTGCAGCTTGGATACAGAGCAGCTATTACATATTTCATATTTACAATCTATGGTTTAAATATTATTAAAAGTAAACTTTATGGTGGGAAACACCCCCAGCCTCAAATAACCCTCAGCATTTTTGGAGGGGGCAGGTGACTGTTTAACTTTATTAATTAAAGTAGGACATTTTCTGGAGAATGTCTCACGATGAGCCATTTTTCTACATCTCTTAATATGGGATAAATTCATGTTAATTAGATGGGAACCCTGCTGGGGTGAATTCTTCAGTGATTGGTAAAACAGAGTAGCCCAGCAGTTGCACATTAAATGTCCAGGCACAGTTTGAAACATTTGGTGTGTAGTCAGAACAAATCTAAATTTTAATGACCCAACTTGCTGTGCTACATAAAATTCTAAGATAAAATGCAAATTTTATCTGTGCTGGAAGGCACACACAGCCTTTTGCCAAAACATGCAGTTTAGTTGTGCTAAAGGCATGTGGTTTTACATCACACAAGGAAACCTGTGGCAAAACAAAACCTGATGGATGTAGTTTGCAGAAATGTGTCTCCCAGCACTTGATCTGGTTTGAAACCAACTGTTTTCTCTGCCTTTCACTCTCTTTTGAAGTCATGACATTGCTCTTCTGGTCATCTTCAAATGAATATGACAGCAGAAAGTTAAAGAACTGATTTCCTTCATTAAAGTGATTGTAAAATCTGGAATATTCATAAAACCCTTCACTGGGTGTAGGTGTGGAGCTAAACTCTGTCCTCATTTAACCCTAACCCTAACCCAGAGCTCAGCATGATGGGCATGGCTGGAGCTGGGAGGGTTTTTTGGAAAGGTCACTTGTGCTTTCATTAATCTCAGTTTCTGGCTTAATCTGGGCACTGTTTGAAAGCCACAGTCCATCAGAAGTCTCTGAAGTGTAGCAGTTGTGTTATACTTGGTGTGAAGAAAAATCTGTAGGTTATCAGAGGCCTGACTCACCAGTTTAACAGGGTCAGGAGTTCAATACCCTGGGAATGAGGTACAAACTCAGGCACTGGGGGGTTGTAAGGGAATCTATAGATGGTGCTGGGTGTTACCTTGTACATCAAATCCTTCAAAAACAGGTCATTTTCTCCAGCCTGGGTTTCTGCCCAGTGGCTTTCCATGGCTCCCAGGTGGCCCCTGTGTTTCACCAGCACATTTCAGTGCTGGGAATAGATGTGCTGCTTTTCAGACAGGAAAAATCCCACTGCACACCCAGATGTGAGAACAGGAAGGTTTGGTGGTGCAGAAGGGGTGAGGAATAGTGAGAACAGGGAGACAGAATCTCCACAGCAGGTTTATTTTCTTTGTCTGTCTGTGATGAGTCTTATTTTATATCTATCAGTGGAAAATCTTCCTTGCAATTTAGTTGCCAATGGATCAAGGCCTCTTTTTTTCCAGGCGCTATAATAGCTCTCTGTGTTGTGCAGTGATTAAAATCCTACTGCTTAATGAGCTTAGTTGTAAAATGAAATTGATTATAAAAAAAACTTTTATGATTGCTTTTCTTGAGTGCTGTGTTAATAATTTTTTTATTCTGCTTGGTGCTGTAAGCATTGCTTGAAACAGGAAATCATAAATACTGATGGAGAAATTCATATGTCCCAGTGCCCCTTTATTCCAACCCCCAGCAGAAAACCCTGGTGTGGAAAAAATAATGTTTATTGGCCCATTTCAGCCACTGGATGTAGGTGGAATGGCTCTTTTCTTGCCTGCAGTAGGACTGCCACAGTGTGAGCTGGAAAGCCAAGCCCTGTAGCTGTGAACAGGGTGAATTTGGGCTCTTGGAAGTGCCTTTAATACCTGGTATTTTTGTTTTTACAGTCCCAGATGCTGCTCCTTCAGGTGTGTCCGTGGATGTTGTGAACAGCACGCTGGTCAAAGTCTTCTGGTTTGGAATACCAAGGGACAGAGTCCGTGGGCATTTAAGAGGCTATAAGGTTAAAACCTTCTCTATAAATATTTGTATGTAGCTGAATAAACTCCTAAATGAATCCCACAGCAGGGAGAGTTTGCAATCTCTCAGTTTTGTGAATGAGAGAAATAATTGTGATGTTCAGCCCCATCCAACAGAATTTGTTACAGAAATCCCAATCTCAATGCAGGTCAGTTGGTGGAAAACAAAGAGCATGTTGGATGGCAAAAGGCACCACCCAGAGAAACACTTCCTAACGTTTGTAGGAGACAGGAACTATGGAATGATTCCTGGTCTGGATCCCTTCAGTGAATTCCGCTTGACTGTTCTGGCTTATAACTCCAGAGGAGATGGCCCAGAGAGCTCCCCTGTGGTCTTTGAAACTCCAGAAGGAGGTAAGACAAAGCAAGAATTTGGGATGGAGGGATAGGAATTGAAATCATCAGCGAGGTGGACTGATTTCCTTTTTCAAAGTGATTGTAAAATCTGCAATATTCATAAAACCCTTCACTGGGTGTAGGTGTGGAGCTAAACTCTCTCCTCATTTAACAAAACGGAGCTATTCCATCCTCTCTGAAAGCTAATCCCTGTGCCTTCCAGTCCCTGAACAGCCACGATTCCTGAGGATCCTGAACTTTGACAAGGAATCTGTCACTCTGTCCTGGGGACTTCCCAAGAAAGCCAACGGCCACCTGACCGGCTACATTTTGCAATACCAGATAAGTATGTGCTTGTTTTCCGTGGAGTTAAGAAGTGCTGAAGGCACAGATGTGATGTGCACACGGGCTGCTAGAGGGCAGCCTAAGGCAGCTTCCAGAGCTGAAAGTTTTCCAGGCACTTTTCCCATTGCTGCCGTGCCCTGTCCCACATTTACGGGCTAATTCAATTATCTCCTATCTGCAATTACACTTAATGTCGTGGTTAAGAAGACCCGTAAATTGTAGGTGCGTTTCAATGAAGTGAAACTCACTCGGTGCAAAATAATTTGTAATGAGAGCACTTTATAAAGCCACATTTATACAGATCTGCCCAGGATGTCAATGAGCTTCTCCTCCCTGTAAAGTGCCTCAGCAGAAACACAGACATCAACCACCTGAGTCATGTGATTGAGGAATCACTGAGAAACAATCAAATTCCAGGGATATTTCTTTCTGTCTTGCCTTTGAAAGAGCTGATAAACAAGAGTAGACAACCCCAGACAAGACTCAATGTTAATCTCATAATATAATTGACAATTCAGGGTGTTTTATATGATGTTCTTTGAGGATTAGACTCAACAACCCCTAACCAACCAAAATTAAAACCCATGTACTTTTCATTTATCTCAGCTCAGTTGCTTTTGCAAACAGAGCTTGATGTTGGATCTTCCCTTTGGCTTTGATTTGTGTGGGCAGAGTGGATTTGTTACTTTGTAGAATCACAGAGTGGGTCAGGCTCAGATCAACATAAAGAAGAAGTTCTTGCTCATGTTCAGGTGGAATTTCCTGTGCATCAGTTTCTCCCTCTTGCTCCTTATCCTGTTGTTTTACAAGCAACTCAGTGGTATCAAAGTTTGCAGATGTTTGGAAGCAAAGCAAGAAGCAATTCATATATATTTAATGATCAAGGAGACGGTAATTTTTACCTCCCACTCAGGATGTGCATATCTGGAATCAGAAAGCTTTTTAAGAACAGTAATAGCTCATTGAGTAGTTGGGAGATTGACATGGAGGATATAAATCCCACTTAAGCCCCCTGGCAGGAAGGTGAGATGTGCTTATTCAGGATTTATCCTTCCTACTCACTGCACAGTTCCTTCCTCACAGGAGTGTTCCTGGCACGTTTTGTGCTGGAAACAGGCCCAGCATCAGCAGCTGGGGGAGGGAGGGAGGGGATTGTCCTGCTCTGCTCTGCACTGGCCTCACCTGGAATATTGGGGCACTTCTGGGCACCACAGTATAACTGCACTGGCCCTTAGAGAGCATCCAAAGGAGGGGAATGAAGATGGGGAAGGGCCTGGAAGGGAAGGGGGTGAGGAACAGCTGAGGGCACTGGGTGTGTTCACTGGAGAAGAGGAGACTGAGGGCAGAGCTCATTGCAGGGACACCTTGGTGGGGAGGGGCAGAGGAGGGGCAGGGACTGAGCTCTGCTCTGTGGGGAGCAGGGCCAGATCCCAGGGAATGGGCTGGAGCTGTGTCAGGGCAGGGGCAGGTTGGAGCTCAGGCCAAGGTTCTGCTTTGCCCAGAGGGTGGGTGGGCACTGCCCAGGCTCCCCAGGGCAGTGGGCACAGCCCCAAGGCTGCCAGAGCTCCAGGAGGGCTGGGATGATCCTCTCAGGGACACAGAGGGGGGGACTCATGGTTATGGGGCTGTGCAAGGCTGAGAGTTGGGCTCAGATGATGATCCTTCCAACTCAGCACATGCTGGGATTCCATGGCTCTGACCCAGCTGCCTCTTCCTTCCCTTGCAGTCAATGAAACCCACGAGGTGGGACCTGTGAGTGACATCAGTGTCACCAACCGCTCCACACTCAGCTGGAGGCTCTCAGGGCTCAGCCCCAGCACCAGGTACAAGTTCTATGTCAAAGCCTGCACAGCCAAAGGCTGTGGGAAGCCCATCTCGGAGGAAGGACTCACCATGGCTCAAGGCAGTAAGTGTTTTTAAGTGGAGAAGCTCTAATAATGGGAAAATCTATGGAGAATATTCCAGGCTTGATGTTTTCCTTTGTAATTAGAGGGAATGAATTTGTTTTGCTTTCCATGAGAAGGATCAATGAGGTTTTTAATGTTCTTCAGAGGAGCTCAGCTGGTTCATTTTGCTGTACAGTCCTGGTCCTTTTCCCACCAGTCAACTCTTTAAGCCTTCCTAGAAAAAGGGAATTGCATTTAGTCCCCAACAGAAAATTGAAGATGCAGATATCTCAGGAATAGTATAAAACCAAATTCTGCCCTTTCCTGAAGATGAGGGACTTGCAGCAACATCAGGGTCAGCTGCCTGCCATGGCAAACCCAGCTGAACATAAAGTTGGCTGCAGAGCATTTGATCCATTATTTATTATTATTTTATCAGAGACTGGGAGTGAACATTTGTGTGCCACTTATACCCTATCCTGAAACACTGATGCTCAGTGATTTAAAGGAAAATTGCAAGCACTGTGTGATGGCTCATCTTTCACATTCAGCTGAAATGAAATAAAATGTACTGTGCTCAGCAAGTCTGAGAACTCCACAATACTGAGGAGCAGCTCTTTGCTATTAATCAGAAAGCATTGCTGTGCACTTACCACGGGGAAGGAGAAGAGAATGTGATAAGCAAAAGAGCCCTGGCTTCATCATTTTTAGCAAAGATAACACTCTGCAGCAGTGTTGATATAAAATAGAAAAATGGCCCTTGTTGCACAACACCCTATTGGATTTCTAACTGGCAGAATTCTCCTCAGTTACTGGTAAAACACATCAAAAGTACATTAAACCCATCACACCCCAGTTCAGGATCCAGTTGTGAGTTGCTATTTGTTTTCTTAAGGAGTCAAATTCCTTCTCAGCTGTCTTGTAACCTCCAGTCTAACTGTAGTAACTATTAGTAGTAACTATTATTCCAACTATTAATCTCACTATTAATATTAATAACTATTAATCAGCATGATTTAAAATTTATTCTTCATCAAGGAGAGCAAAAGATCCTTTTTCTTAAGCTGCAAACACACCATTTTCCATCATTAGTTCCCTTTTCTGGCCTTCACTGGGCAGCCAGAACTGGGTGTTTTTCCCACTGGGAAGTCTGGAACTTCTTGGAACAACCTTGTCAGGGTTTATGAGCTGCATCCCTGGCTGATGTGCTTAAAAGGATGAGAATTTTGTTCTCATTCCCTTCTTTTACAGGACTTTCTTTCAGCAGTGGCAACAACTGTCTTTTGTGAAATGCTCTGAGAACAGAGGAGTGTCATTAATAAAAGCTGCAAGGGTCCAGTTCCTGGGATTTATGTGGTTTTGCAGGTTCTCAGGCCACCCTAAATCAGGGCACTGCATCTGTCACTGAGATGCCATTGGAGTTCTGGGTCATTATTTGTTGGCTAAATTGTTTGGCTATTTTTCACCTCAACATGATGGGCTGGGGAAAAAAAAAAATCACTCTTTTTCACTGACCTTCTTGGGGTTTTAAGCTGTGGTGTGGCAAGTGAGGCAATTGTTCCAAATTAAAACAATCTCTCTTTTTGAAGAAAGGGAGTGATTTCAGAAGTCAAAGTTACCATTTCAAATGACCCACAGAAATGACAGATATAAAATGTGGTGCCCTGTGAAATGAAACTCTGGGACAGAGCCCTCCACATCTCTTTGGGGTTTGGCTCAGGGGTTTTATATCCATTATGTTCCAGTTTAATAATAAAACCATAAAGCTCTCCTTGTTATTTGAAGGCTTTGAACAGCTTCCCCTGCTGTAACACAGCCTTTGCCAGGGCTGTTGCAGAATTTCACACCACTTTCTGCCAGGAAAGGGGAGATGTTGAGCTGGAAGCTCTGGAGTCACTCACATTTTATCATTGATACACTTGATCTGCCTCACTCACTGCTGTTGATTTTATTTATTTGGAGTTATCCCTCTTATTCTATAAATAAAAATCCATCTCCTTTTTTTTTTTAAGTCAATTTGAATGTAGCACCACTAAAAGGCTAAAAAGAAAAAATTATTTTGCTCCAAATGATAATTTTACCAGTCCATAACTTAAGAAAAAAAAAATTTCCTGACCATGGGTTGGCAGTGGCATAAACGACTGAATTTAGGCCAAAAAAAAAGTTTATATCAATTAAATAATGGGTAGAATCATAGAATTAGGTAGGAAAAGGACTCTGAGGTCATTGAGTCCAACTGTTCCCCCAAGGCCACCACCAACCCATGTCCCCAAGTGTCACATCTCTCTTTTAAATCCCTCCAGGACCCAAGGTCTTTATCACATGTTGGTAAAATACTGTGGAAAATCACGAAGAGCCTGGGCAAAAGGGTATTTGCATTGTATGCAAAGTAAATAATAGTTTAATTTTTGTGGTCTCATTCCACAGAAGGAAGTGTGGTATCTTTAGAAAATGAGTTTTCTCTCTATCTTTACATTTTCAGGCAGTATTTCATAAATGACCTACAAACTAATTAGTTTTCCCCTTGAAAGTGCCTATTTGCCAAAGACCATTAGCCCTCAGAAACATAACACAAAATCATGTTCTTATATGAGTGGAAAAAAAAGTAATTTAATAGATCAGACATCCTTTAGCACAAAGCTGCTTTTAATATAGTTACCAGTGTTTCCTGAGGATTACTAAATGCTGAGAATTATCATTGTGGGGCCAGAAATCCAAGCATTAATAAAAAATGCAGGCAGAGGAAACCTTAAGTTTATTTTCTAGAAAAGCTTTTCACCAGTTCCATTCTATTTGAATGGCAATTGGCTTTTTGGAAATCTGAGCCAGGGAGGGTTTTCCTTCATGACCAGAGTAACCCTTTGGAACAAGAGAGGAGGGTTTAGTTCTCTTTTGCCATAGGCAAAGAAAGGAATAATCCAATGATTATGGTGCTCTTCCCAGCAAACCCTATTTGCTCACAGTCAAGAGAAAATAAGGGAATCCTGGTGCAAATTCCTTGATTCTTCTCAACAGACTTTGTGTACAAAATCTCTACCAATCCCAATTTAGCACAAATCACCTCTTGCAGCAAAAATCCAAATGCTCAAGGATACTTGTGGGCTATATTTTTATTTTTAATAACCAAGCAGCAGGGAAAATGAATGGAAGTTCAACCTGCCCTGGATTGCAGCAGGTCTGGTTATAAATCCAGAAGCTGCCCACAATTAGTATTTGGCCATTAGATTGTTTTAGCTAAGTAGGTTTTATAACAGATGTGCCAACTTTTGGAGAAGTAGCACTCTTGGAAGTCTTTGGGGGTGCTTTCTCTTGTTTTTTTTCCCTTTCTACCATGAGTTTCTGTAAAAAAAATGTGTGTCCTGTTGTTCTCATAAATCTTGGAGCCCGGCAGGAATATTGTAAAATTGCAGTTCAGTGTTTAATGTTCATGTGAGTCCCATGGTGGGGCTGATAAATAGTGGGGGAAGATGAGAAGTCTGGTGCTCTGCCTTTATTACTAATGCTCCTCTCCCCTATTGTAGATTAAAATCCTACCCCAACTGCTTTCAGTTTTCTGAAGTTAATTCCTTGCAGCTCCCTGGCCTTGAAGGAGCCTTGTGGAGCTTTGCCTTATCTGTGTATCTTTGTTTTTATTTTTCAGGGTCCTACACTGCTTTTTCTATTCCAATCACCCAACCTGCCCCAATTGGCAAAGCTTTCTCCTGTCTAGGTTCTATATTGAGAGTTTAACACAGTCCAGACAGAAATGGCAAGGAAAGAAACACCTCTATCACTCATCACTGGACACTTGCTCTGAGTTTTAAAGGAATAAAATCAGTGTTTTGGGATAGGTGATGCTAAAAACCCTGTAAAGCCATTGCTAAATCCCCAGTCCCAGCTCAGGTTGGGCTTAAATCCTCATCCCAGCAGGTTCATCCCAGCCCTGTGCTGTTCCATGGGCCAGAGCAGCTGAGGGACCTGATACAGCTGAGCAGAAAAAGGGATATTTTCCAGCCTTATCAGCTCCCTCTTCTCTTCCATCATTCAGAAAGAAGAGGTGGGAGATAGGGCCTAGCTCAGGTGCTGTAAGAATATGCACAGCCAAGCCCAGCTGTGGGCTACCAGTGAGCTCCAGGTTTAGGACTTTGCTTCCCAGGAATTCAGGAGAAATTCTTCCTGAGGAGGGAGGGGTTGTGTCCACATTGGTTCTCATGTCATACAAAAGTGTTATATGGTATTTAATAGACATGGGGTTGAAGTTTCATGATCATTCTTGTTACTTTATGGATCATATTTCTATGAAATACATTTTCCTGCTGCCTTGATTTTAGAGCGTGTAATTAAAATATACCTCTGGTATCGTGTTGCTTAATTTGCAGTTTGATTAAAAATTATAGCTGGGTTTCACATACTTCATTTAGCAAAAATTACCAATAGATGGATTAATTTCTGCTAATGAGCTGTGCTTCAGTGTCAGCACTATTTCAGCTGTATGTGTCCTCTCTGGGTCCCAGGGATCTGCTCATTTAACTGCTTAGTGTAATTCATGTAGAGTTGCCTTGGAAAACTTCTCTTGAACTGCTGCTTTGACTGTGCTTGGATTTGTCTTAATCTTTTTGGTTTTTTTTTCCTCCTTCAGTTTTCAACTCAGCCTTAATCTCCAGCAGCTTCTTGCTTTGCTTGTTTACTGGTTGAAGTATTAATGAGCATTGTTTTCCTGACAGTGTTACCTGGTTGAGTAGTTTCCACATTTCACTGTGTGCTCAAATCCTTAGTTCTGAATAGAACAGGCAAATTGGGCAATTGAGAACAATTAAAGAATTATTTGTATTGAATGCAGCCCCTTAATACCCTTCCTTAATACCCCCCCAATCTGAATGCAGTCAAGGGTTCCAGTAGTTCTGCAGGTAAAACTAGAGCTCCTGGAATTCTCCTTCTCTTAATCAACTATTAAACTCCTCAGGAACATTTAAATGTCTTAACTATCAATTTAAAAGCCAAACTCCAGCCATATCAAAACCAATTTTTTGTGCAGGCATTGTGGAATTTAAAAGGACACGGAAAATCACTGTCAGGAGAGAAATGAGCACAAATGCCAATGGTATTTTTTTTTTTCTGTGAGATATATAAGAATCCATATCCAGATAACAAGCTGTCTGTGCTTCCCTGCTGAGCTCAGTTCAATGGGAGAAGCATCAAACCCCAGATTATCTTTACACAGTGAGCCTGTTTGCAAGTTGTAATTTTTTAAGCACACATTAGTTAAAGCAGATCCATAATCCCCCATCAATATTAACTTTCATCCTGGGAGATGCACCAACCCCCTCATAAACACCAGGATTACTCCAGCACTCATCTGCTGGAATATTAAAAATCAAACAGGAGGAATATTGGGTGGTTTTTTATGGGGTTTTTTTTTTTTTTTTTTTTTAAAAT
>VYZS01042417.1:8948-25256 GCA_013400695.1 Neodrepanis coruscans | reverse complement strand
TACCAGGGAACATATCTAAGTCATGCAGGCAAGGGTTGCGTGATAATGTAGCTGTTGCACCTACATCCAAAGACAGGTGTGTTACAAGTGACATACCTATTAAAACAGTGATGAACACTGAAAAATAAGTCATGGATTTATTCCTCTGTCAAGGACAATGTGAAGTAATTATTTCTTAATTTAATCAGATTAGGCTACCAAGACAATAGATACCATATATATACCAGATCTAGGAGGCATATACGCTACAGAAGAAACCGAATTTGGAAATAATCTATGTAGAGGCAAAATTTTCTTAAGACTTGTCTTTATATTTGCACTATAAATCCAAATGTAACAAACCTGCCTTGGCAACAAAGACTTGCACAAAAGAGCAAGATTTAATAGACTCTTGGGATAAGGCCTTTTTCAGTTAATGTCCACTATTTTTTTAATTTCACAGCCCATAAATTATACTTGTGTATCAATTTCTGTATAATTTTCAGTATTTTATGATCATATTTTAGAAAGAAATCTTTTCAAATTCACCATTAAAATCATTCCCTGATGTATATCTTACTGTTTCTTCTGACATAAAATTAGTATATCACCTATGTAGACTACCTTTGATCCCCTGTATAAGGCCAAGAACTGTACATATAAAAGAGCTGAGGACCTTCTGACCATAAGGTGGGTATCAATTATTGTGCACTGGCATTTGAAGCATGGTTTCAAAAGTCTTGTATTTTAAAAGCCTGAACGTGATGAGTACACAGTTCAGCATCATAGTTAGATGAAAAACCTTACACCAAGACTAATTACTCCAATAACTCATCAGGACCTTGAAACTATCTGTAGCCATCTGGTGCGCATCTGTGTGTCTGCAAAAAGAAACTAAATTATTTTCTTGATAGATCAGAGAAAAAAGAAAAGGAAGAGGACAGGACATGCCAGGATCAGATTAGATTTTTGCAACACTGGTAGCCAAGAAAATCTACATGATTATGTAGCCTGGACTAATCCCAAAATAAGTAATAGAAAATAAAAAAATACTAGTTTTGTTCTTGTTTGATAATATATCTTACTGTATTAAATTGCGCTGCTGAACAAGATGACTCTCATTAGGAGAAAAAGTCACCTTGAAACAATGGAAGATAAGTAATTTCCAGTTGGTTTCCCTAATCAGGTTTATAGCTATTCATTGAAGTACAACATGAAAGGACACAAGATAGACCAGGTATTTCTAACAGTGCTTGTGAACCCAGTCTATATCAATATATTAAGTTTAAATTATCTGAAATAGGGAAAAAAATAAATGCATGAAATGAATAAAAATCCTCACCTCTTTGCCTATGAAATCAAAATGGTTCTAGTAGCAACTTTCTAATACTCTTCATTATATTGAATAGCCAAAGAGAGAGTTAACTACTTTATTCGAAACACAAATTACTGCCCCAAAGCACTTTCACGGCACATGACTGAACAGACAGAATTGTGAGAATACAAGAGGCACACAAGAAGGAAAGGGGAGAGGTCTTAGCATTAAAGTTTTCTTTCATGAGCCTTGTGTTCACTGTATATCAACTATTTTTGTATCCCAGTACTTAATACATAGGTAAAAAGTATATTCTGAGTGTCAATAGTGAGAGCCTACACAGGGGGAGACAGCTGAACATACTAATAGCTATAAAAAGTTTATTTTCTCTGGGTGTTTTAAAAAGAGACTGGACTTCAAATTCCTCCAATGGCTTTCACTGGTCTCTCAAGAAGAATATTCATAATATTCATTCATAATATTTAAGAGGTAATTTTATCCCTAGAAGACTGCTGATTTTAATAATCAGAAAAGGCCTATAGAATGACCAAACCGAACAGAGAAAAAGATTCTTTGATACCAGGTACCACCGCCTCACAGACGACTAAAATCTCAAGGAGTTCTTGTTCAGGCTCAATCTCAAAGGCACATACCTTGTTGCCACTGCATTTTATAAATCACTATTTTATTTGTTCCTGTATACACCTGTAGCATAGTAATTCTTATTGTGCTTGCAGATCTACACTCTCATTAAAAAGTGCAATGTTTTAATATGTAAATTAGATTACCATAATGGAATCATTGTTTATCATAGTATTTATTAACTAGCTATGTTTAAGGAGCAGATCCTTTTTTTTTTACAGGGAGCTTTATCATGATAGTTGAGCAAAAATGCAGCAGAGGAAGAGGTTCAAAGATTTTCGAAAGCTGTCAGTCAGAAGAAGGCTCATTAACACTCTAGTTGTTTTTCTTTTTAATTAACTTATATTGTTAATTGTTGGGAAGGACTTGACAGTTCATGAGAAAGTTGCAGAAAAAGTATTTTCTAGGTATCTGTTTACAAGGCTTTTTTCATCCATGCGAGGTAGGATATTTCTTGTGGTCAGAGACCTGCACAATGACACGTTTATATTGATGTCAATACCTACAATGTCATAGCAGTCAGCAAAGTCTAGACAGCCATTCAGCTCATCAGATGTGACATCTTTAGGATGACAGAATTACCCTCTAGGTCTGACAGTACTGACTACAGCTCCTCTATCATCAAAACAGCTCAAACCTCATTATAGACATATAGCTGTTTACATTCAGACATCTTAAATTGCAAGATTAATCCAACACTACAAACACTTGAAACACGGAATTTATCTTTCTCTTTGGAAGTATTCAGGAAATATCAGCCATAAAAACTAACCTGAGCAAACAGGTGATGAAATTGTAAACACAGAAGGGTACCTGCAGAATAAGGTAGCAGGAACATCCAAAACTGTCACGTTGTACACAGACAAGTCTACAGATGCTAAGATGTGACCAACAAGCTCCAGCACACACAGCAACCAGTCACTGCACTCATAGCCAACTTAATGTGTAATGACAGGGAACAACTAGAAAGCAAAGGACAACTTCAATCACCTAAAATGTAGGCATCTAACCCAAGTGACCAAAACTTCTCTGTAGCTACTGAAGAGGTCAGAGGGCATCCATCTGTCTCATGCACACTGCCTACCAGGTCAACAGTCCTACAAAGCACATGCTGCTCTCCACTGAGCTCAGACAACTCAGGCTTATTATCACCTGGCTTAGATCAGCAGAGACAAATCCTAAATAGTCACCTATTCTAAACTGAAATCTTCAACCAGCAATGTTCACACTCTTCATCTAATAAAGAATAAAAATAAAAATCTAGGGGTTTTTTGTGGATGTAAAACTATAGAACCTTACTTGTAGTACCAGCCAAGTAACTTAACATGGAAGCTACAATACCTTACTACTGCAGAAGACCTACTTACTACCCGTTACCTTATATTTTGGAAATGCCTTTATAGTTGCTCTTAAAGCCAACAAAATAAGCCACATGGTTACATTTTCTGCAAGCAATACTTCCCAGAACACCATGCTCTTTGAAATCAATCTTGGCTCTTTAAAGAACCCTGTTGACACTCCCCACTGGCAATAAAGTCCAACTTTTAAACATACCACTGGGTATTTTATTTTAGTCACATCAGATAAAAAAAAAAAAGTGACTCACACACTTCAATGTTTATCATTATTTAATTTCATCAAAATACTATCACTGAAGAACTGGATATGGACTTAGACTTGTAACACAAAATGCCTGAGTATCTTCCACTCCTGACAATAAGCGCAAAGGCATTTTAATGGGAGAGAGTATTTCTCAATGATCAGGGTTTATTTGCCATTTTATCAGAGACAATAGGTACAATGCTGGAAGGATCAACAGGTGGATTTTAAACAGGACACAAAAGCAAAGTCTGTTCTTACAAACTCTTTGCTGAACCTCACCATGGTTACCACACTGGGTTCTCAGGCAGGAGATTACTGGGTAACCCAGCTTTAGAGATAAGACTGCAATCCTCTTGATCAAGACGTAACACACACAAAGAGCCAAACCATCCTAGCTTCAGTATTACATCCTCCAAGAAGCAGAAAACCCTGATTCTGCATGATCACACGCAACCCTCTGTACCCTCTATTCGCATGACCTTGAATCAGTCTCTAGACACCATAACCCCAGTAGTTCTGCTAAAAGCAGGTCTAGAGAAGTTCTAACTTGTAGGCAGAACTTACATTTAGATGACTGAGGGCAAGGAGACCAGAGGCAAGGAGACCAGAGGCAAAGACACTGATAGCTCAAAACAGCCAATCAATAACTACTGCAATGATTATTAATTTTGCTTGTCCTTGAACAACATATAACCACGAAAGCAAAAATTAGTATTCGCTCAACAGCAGAGAAAATCCAGGAGGATGTGCAACAGTCGGTATGCTGGGAAAAGGTAATCTAATATTGGTAGAAGGGACACGAAAAGGACATTCTTCTGTGACAGATTTAACCCCACAGCTCTCTGGCACTCTTCTAGTATATTCTCCTTATGCTCTACCTCTCAAGTCTGAGCAATCCTGACAGACTCACAGCATTTAGCAATGAGGCAAAGACGCTGAAGACAGAGCTAATCAGGGTAAGAGTTTATGGTTCCCAGGTGCCCCAACAGGATGTTGGAATAGAACATTCGTTTATATAAGCTGCAGATAACTGCAATCTTAGAGTGAATAACAAGAAAAGATGAGAATCCTAAAGTATCTGCACCAGATAAAGGAATGGTTTGAAATACGGCAGCTGAAATTTAACACACACACGCATCAATGGAACCAAATCCACCTGCACAAAATGGATAATAACCAAGTAGAGGTGCAGGAGAAAAAGCCTGAGTAGTTCACAAACCAATATGTTTCAACAGTACTGTATATCTTAAATCAGCATGGACTGTCAGAAGCATCTTATGTAAAATTTTGGAAGTATGTACTGCCCTGTCCTCAGTGTCAGGGAGGCTTCTATATTGGTTTTGAGCACCAGTCTATAGAAGAGACACAAATAGATTTCAGAAACTCCTGATAAGAAAGGGCAAGATTTTGAAAATATGACCTATAAAGAAGGGAGGGGAGAGCAAAATCCCAGGAAATGGCTGCCAGATATAAAGAGAAGAGAAAAGTAGCTCAATTTGTGATTACAGCAACACATGTCAGATTCTAAGAAAAAAGCTTTCTAACACAAACATTAAACACTAAAGAACATTGTGCAAAACAAGGAATGTTGTAGACCCCTCTTTATGGAAGAAAAAATTTTAAGAAGCAACTAGCTAAAGTATTTGGTAAACATCTGATTCACCCTTGAGGTCAACTCTTGGTCCATATTTTTAGGAGTCCTAACAGTTATTCTGAATGATTGGTGAAACACTCAGCATTGCCTGTTCTAACTCCGGATACTGCCTTCTGGCCCCAAATGTTTATGTGGACCACCTTAGAGATTCCTATCTAATGCGTGATCCTGTCTCACATTCTGCAGCACACAATTCCCAGCACAGATACAGTCTCCAAGGCTTTTCTCAAACTATAAAAAAGTACTTTCATACTTTTCCTTATTAATTGATCCTTGAGTAATTCCAAGAATGCTCAACATTTATTCTTTGAGCCACTCTCTAACCCTCATTTAACTCCTCCACACAGAATCACTGAGGCTAGCAGGGGCCTTCAAAGATTGCATAATTCAACTTTCCCTGGGAGGAAGGAAGGTCAACTAGAGAAGATTGCTCCAGAACCTGCCTGGTTCCAATTTTCAATCCTCTTGACAGTGAAAATGCTTTCTATTGTGGTTTAAATGGAATTCCTCATATTTCAGTCTGTGTCCGCTACCACTTATATTGTCACTGGACACCGTGGCTACTACACCTGGCTACATCTTCTAGCTACATTAATGAGATCTTCCTGAGCCTTCTCTTCTCTAAGGTAAACAGTCTCATATATTTCAGGATCTCCTCATATGAGGGATGCTCCACTTCCTTAATCATCTTTATGTCTCTTCACTGGACACTCTCCAGTAGCCCCGCATCTCTTTGGTACTGGGATGCACAGAACTGGACAGTACTTCAGGTATGGCCTTACCAGGGCTGAATAAAAGAGAGGGATTACATCTCTTGACCTGCTTTCAAAGCTCTTCCTAATGCAGCTCAGGATATTGTTGGTCTCTCTGCTACAACGGTATACCACTTGCCAGTGATCAACTTGGTGTCCACGAGGACCAGCCACTCCTCACAATTTTGTATAATCAGCAATCTTCTTGAGGGTGCACCCTGCCCCATCATCTAGGCCTCTAATAAACACACCAAACAATCCCTGGGATTTATCACTAGTAACTGGACTTCCTGATGTGGATCACGGCCCTTTTGAACTCATCAGAACAGTTCTCCCTTACACACAACTATCACAATCACTGGGACATCCAGCAAAAATTCTTCTTTATAGAAGTAACCACTTTGACCAGAAATCAGCTCAGATATGGTATGGCTTGTTGTGAGTAACCCAAGCTACATGGAGCCAGTACATGCTGAAACATTGCTGGAGCTATCTATACAGGGAGTACACACAGAGGCTTGTATTACTGCATGATATATGAGAGGCAAATTTCCTGAATAGTGGGATAAAGCATTACAAAGCAGGATTCTCTTTCTATGTGGATGTGTGGAGAGCTGAAAATGCTACTGTCCAGAGGAGGAGGAGTGCTGCAACGAAGGAAGCTAGAAGAGGAATGCACACACCCAATATCCTTCTCCTCCCTCTCTGCCCTACCAGAGCAAACAGCAAGCAGTGCCTCCCGCAGCCGGGCCGGCATTGGTGTGGTGGAGGGACGCTGGCATCTAGTGGTGACAGCCGGGGTGACCACAGTCCAGCCCTGCCAGCTCTGGTCCCCTGAGCACCTGCTCTCTGTTCCCTCCAGACTCCAATAGCCAAGATGTGCAGAATCTGCCTGGCAGTGCCATTTTAAGAAAAACAAGAGTAAGAAAAATGAAGTTGGCATTATCTGTTTGTATGCATGTCTTGTGGTGCTCTATTTCCTTTTTACACCTGAAACTCTTCTAAGATGATCACTACAAGAACAAAAGGTTTGTTAGTTGGACCTTCACAATCACTTAAAACAACAGTTCACAATGCATGTTTTCTGAGGCTCTTATTAAAATAATTGTTTTAATTGCTGTCCAGCTTGTAAAAATCTCATCAAAGCAAAAGGACTATTAATACGGAGCAGATTCAAAAATACAAAAAATCCATTAAAATCAAATGACTAAGAAAACAAAACTTGTTTGGAATTAAAATCTCAAAGTAATTTAGTTACATCATTGGTTGGGAAAAAAAACACAGCCATCAGTTTTGTAATGAATTTCATCAAAATAGTTGTAATAGATCCCTAAGCTGAAGTACATTAGATATTTTGATGACAGAAATCATCCCATACTGTAATACTTCAACCACAACCTGAAAACCCATAAAGCTTCCTGCTTAGACTTCAAATACCATGCAGTAAAATCTTTCCTTTTTGCCTCTTTGGTTTGGGAATAACAGGTGACAGGTTACTAAATAAACTGACAAGCCAAAATTTGACAATTCATGGTTAAAGCTGACAGCTTTACATTTCTATCATGCTCAACTTCAATTAAAGAGCACATGAAACTGGCATCTTCCTACAAAATATTTCAGCTTGCATAAATCAGTGTTTTCCTTTTAGCATGGTTCAGATAAATATTCATGCACAGGAATGTCGGTGACCATAATTTTACACACTAAAATTGTAGACTAAAAATGAGAATAAATATACTGGCTTTTGGAAATGACTGCCAAAATCAGAAGAAAGTAAAGAAGACCATGGGCTCCTCAGTTCTTTCTGCCTTCTAGAATTGTATGGAAGCTGCAGATGGAACTGCAGCAAAGAAACCAGGTGATGACACTGCACTCTAGCATAGTACTTCCTTCCAAGTGGCCTATCCCAAAACACAGGAAAAAAACAGATAAAGGATTAGTATCACCTACTTACTGGTGTTGCAACTTACTTTGCCTAAGGTGATCAATCTTACACTTTTGAAATGACAGTTTTTCATTTGACGACTTTTTGATAGATGATTTCTCAGCCTCACTTTTATAGTAAGTTTAATTGATTATGTTTTGCTGTGTTCCCTGAAACATTTGAAAAAAGCCAGACACAATGTCAACTCTCTGCTTAGCATGGAGATCATTCCTGTCCTATTTAAAGAACTTCACAGGCTTAGTAAAATAAAACTTTATCCAGGAATTTTAATAGCTGAGAGTTGGATATCATAATATTTCTATGAGAAAGGTGACCTGTTTTGTTGAGATAAAAAGGTTAAAAAAAATTTCACTCTGAATCCTTTTTACTAGGTTGCAAATAGCTCATAAAAGGATTCTAGAAAGGTGCATCCCCTCACCATTCTTCAGTCATCAACTTACCAAAAAATTATGTCATCCTTCTCACAGCAAAAATAATTTTGGACATCTTATCTAGCAAATTAGGCTGCAAGATTTTAAACTAGATACAGGAATAGTGAGATACAAGTACTTCATGTTGACAGGTTTTTAAGGAAATATGTACCTATATGTATTCCCCTACACCTCTTACTTTCACTGTGTGCTGTTGTAGCACAGAGACCATGACAACCCGTCAAGATATCTTCCTGTGCAGACTGGCTTCCAAACCAAGCATCATTTTTGAAACTAGCAAACACACAGTATTTTCTCCTTATTCTTAAAAATTCTATTACAACAGCTATACATAAGATTACTTTTGAGATCAAAGTGTAACACAAGGCACAGTTCCACAGAAACACGCACATACTCACCCTGCACAAACTTAATCTTGCAGTATCATTTGCACAGACAACCCAGTACGAACTATTAGTGATTTCCTTCTTGAGCTATCCTGGCTAAAAAATACTTTATTTGTAAACAATCAACAGCTTCTTTATTTTCTTCCACATGTGACAATTCTGCAGCAGCATTGCTACAGCATTCCAGCTACCCTTATGCTTTCTCTGTATAAGTCATGGCCTCACTGTTTCTTGGCAAAAGACAGAAAACAAAAGACCTGAAATGAAATTCCTATTCCTGTGGATTATTTATGAACTATGGCTGAATGTGGTAACCTTTTTAGTTACTGTGGCATCTATGGACTTCTTTGATCAGTGGCAAACCAAGGCAGAAGCAACAAAATGTGTATGAAACTGACATTTACGAATACTCAGAATTCTCTCCTGGATGAATTAAGAAACATTACTAAAGCTCAGGTGGAAGGTAGTTGTCCTGGTTTAGAACAATATTAGGTTTATCAGTGGACAAGAGACGTATAGGGAAGGCAGCAATTTATTAAATGTAGATATATGGGGGAATGGATGGGTGTAATTACCCAATTATGGCCAGCAGAGGGCGCTGTGAATGCCAGCCAGGACACACTCTGAGGAACACATACATACCCACACACANCAACCTGGCTACTCCTCCCAGCCGGATGTAGGCACAGGAAAGGAGTTATTTTTTCTTTGTCTTCCTCTGCGGTTTTAAGCCAAACCATTACATAGTGCTTTGGTACAAATGTACTCTTCTGAAAGAGAGGGGAAGGGGCAGGAAGGTGGACAAATAGCACCTGCATGCCTGAAAAAACAATACTCTTACTCTGAGCAAGTGAAAACAAGACAGTTTGACTACTTAAACTCAAATAAGCAGCTTTTGCTTGTAACTCTACATTTGCTGCTTCATATCACAATACTAATCATGCTTTTGTCACTGGTCCTGTTCTCCTACACATCTGCCATTGACATATAAGAGGTCAAGAAAGCATGGGATGGCCACAGGATGTATTTGCACTTGTAAGGCAGTACTTCTGATATTCCTATTGTAAATACATTATTTGATTTGCTGTCATAGCTAGTGTACATGTCAATTTGTGCATAATAAACAGAATTCTGGTGCAGAAAATCTATACAATTAGCACATCAATCAGACTGTTCTTCTGATATCAGTGCCCATGACACTTCAACATAAATTCTTCCATAACTAATAGGAATCATGAATTAATCATAAGGACTAGAAAACACCATCCAAAGTTCATAACTCCTAACAACACAGAATTAAACATTTTTTCTTTAACATTGTCCCTCATCTATCTGAATCCATGAGCAGCCTTTGTGTGGGTACCAAACACATAACTCTGGTAGTCCTCTAGCAACAGTTGGTGTTAGTTATACCCAAAAATTTGCAGCGCAGAAGGATGAAAAAACTTCCTTTTCTCACTAAATAGAGAGACTGCTTTCTCACAGTTCAGATTGTGCATTCTAAATATGGTGTTTTTTGCAGCTATCTAAGTCACTCCATCCAGGCTGCCCTCAAAATGCATCATTTTGCCTGTGTCCACATCCTGCTTTCCCACACCACAGTGGCACCAGTAATCATGTAGTTGTTTCAGGAGGACAGTACTTAGGCAATCTGATTGAGGAGAAACTAGCATGGGGGTAGGTTTGGTTTGGTTGGTGGGTGGGTTTTTTAGAGGCTGCTTTCATCTAGACCAGTGGTCTGATCTGACTACCGCTTTGCCATGTGATAACTGATCCTGATAAAAATGGGGTGAAAGGGTGCAGGGTCAGGCTTAAAGTAGAAGGTAAAACCACTCACTACGATCTACTTAAGATGATTGTAAAAGATGACCTTTAATCTCTGTCATCCTTCTAGGCTGGTCTGACTTGCTCTTCGTTTTCCCAGAAGATAAGTCTAGTTTGTCTCTACCATGAAAAACAGCATACTGAGGTTTAGAAGTGCTACTATGGGCATATGTATTAAAAGATTATTTTGTGACCCTTTTGTTTTTAAGAGGTACTAGTTTTATTTCCCTTTTAAGAAAGGTTTTGTTTAGAAAGCAGAATTTGGATCCCAAAGGAAAAAACATTCAGAAGTTTTGATTTTCCATTAAAAAGGCACTCTTTGGGAAGAAGATAAAGAGGAACACACCACGATACTGTTAGGCTGATACTGTTATGTTCTTCCAATAGAGTTTAGTTCTTTTCTCAGCAACACATTCAACACAAGGAATCAGACATAGAATTTCTTTTTTGTCCTCATTCACTGACAAACTCACTCCTGGATCAAGCAATGACAACTGTTGCTTCCTCTTTAAGGGACAGGAATAAGTAGTTTGGCATCACACTACTTATCCTACTATAGTCATTTGTGGTTTAGGGTTTTTTAGTTCAGCTTCAACATCTCCCAAGCAACAGAAGTCACTTAGCCCTTTTACCACCCTTTAACTGCTCTCTGCTTAGAGAGGATGGGTAGACAGTTAATAACTGCTCATATTCACATTACAGGTAATTTCAGAAAATCCTCACAGGTTTAGGGAGGATTACCAAACAAGAGGAAGAGTATCTATAGAACTGAAGGAGAAAAGAAAGAACACGATGGAAAAGGAGGAAAAAGTCAAGGTAAACACAAAAATCTATATTCCCTTGACCTAATTTTAGCTACAAGTTTTGAATTTGATTGACACTAAACAACCAGGCTCCCTCCATAATCAAATAATAGACAGCACCTTAATGCTACTGCTTGATTGACTCCTATTTTGATGCCTATGGCATGAATCTCAACCAATGTGGCACAATCTCTATTTCTCTATAGCCTTAAGAAATGGTTCCCTGACTTACACTAGATGTTCTATTTCAACATAGCTAATGTGTGAGCTAAACCACACTCTCCACTGAGATGCTTCAGATTTCACTTACAGTTGTGAGAGAGAGAGAGAGAAAGAGAGAAAGCAATAGAGGAAAGGAAAGATGCACCCCCAGGAGTCAACTCATCTACCTTAGTATCTCAAAACTGTATGACCTTCATAACCCAAAAGAGTGCAACAAAGCTTCTGCCTGGCATGGAATATAATGAAATAAAACAAATTAACATAACAGAGAAAATTACAACCGTTTACTTCAAAAAAAGTTACTTTGCAGCTAGAAATACAGGTAAATATAAAATAAATAAATAAATATATAACCTTAAAAGACATTTCCTCTGCTTTCATATTTTCAGTTGAAATTATTATTTATTCACTCTGGATTAACTTGAACATGCACACCTACCTTTATGGTAACATTTCCTTTTGTTATTTTTCTCATATTGAAGCCTACTGTAGGAATCATATCTTCTGTGAACTGCCCCGACTAGAATACAAAAACAAAATATTTATTATGCAACAATTGACAGAATCAGTCTAAGACTTTTTATTTTACAACACTGTAAATATCACATTAATTTTCAGCAAGAGCACTGGCCAGCACTTCAATTACCACATTGTCATGCCAAGGAAGACCGCTCATTTCAGCCCCTTTAAAAGATCTTTTATTCTCCCTAGCAACAAAGATCACCCCAGAAACCATGAGACTTTCAGCAAACCAGAAGGCAGCATGGTGAAAATATATAATTATAAAATGGTCTAAGTTGAAAGAAACTTTCAAAGGTAATCTAGTCCAACCAATATGACAGAATATTATAAAACTGACTATGTCTTTTTTCCTGCAGTTTCTCACTACTATTACCAATGGTTTAACTCCAAAACCAAGTAAACAGTGAAGGACTACTCATGTAGAGAATACTATGTGCAACTCCTTCCTTCTGAGTAGGTGACAGCAGAGGACTCCCACTGTAGAAGCTAAGAGAATGCCATTAAGACAGAAAATAAAACATACTAACTCAGTATACCATAAACTCAAACATAAAACCAAAGTGCTGCCTCCTTCCCCAGGTCAGAGAGATATTTTCACAACACAGACACTTGTCATCATGTCAATAGGAATCTTACAGACTTCTACCTGCTACAGAAGATAGCTTCTGAGGAGATGAAACTGAAATCTAAATAAATCATTTTTCATTCTTCCTATTGAAAACATATCATTAATTAGTTATTGTGTCTCCTAGGCAAAGGACAATAAGATATACAGTTAGTTACTTATGTCTACATAGAAGTCCATACACAGCAGTACTGGTTTTCCAGTAATCTACTAAAGAAAGCAGGACCTTCTAGACTTGCCCTTTCATATCTGCCCATATTCACCTCATCATCCCATGTGCCCTGGGGATTTTTTTGGAAGAAAATAGGGATATATATAGCCAGGAAGAGGATGCAACCATACTCCATCAGTTCCCTCTCATCTGAGAAATAAAGGATCAGAGCTTGAGGGTACTCTGGAATAGCTCTGTGTCTCTCAGCGCACACACTACCACCATCTCTTCCCCCAGGCTCTGTACAATTTCTGCAACTTTTCGCTGTTTGTCGTGGAGTGAGACTACACTCTGTCTACAGTGTGCATTAACAAACTAAGGTTAATTATGTTTAATCTACAGCTTTAAAAGCTGTGTAACTTTTGACAGTAACTTGATAATCTCACAAGATTTTGGGGTTTGGAATTAGATTCTTCCGGTACGAAACAGCTTCCATCAATTACTCATTCAACTTTACTCATGGGAACCATCTTGCTAATATCTGTATTACACATCTTCACCATCTTTTTTCCCTTTTTTCCTTCCTCTTTCCTTGCTTCAGTAACTTGTCAACAGCAGTAGGAGAAAAAAGTGAAGACAAATGCACCTGAAATTTCATACAGATACAAGTACCCCATAGTGACAGAGGTTTTTAGTTGTACGTAGTAAGACAAAGCCAACCAGTAACCATCCTTGAAGTGTTCAAAAAATGGCTGAACATGGTACTTAGTGCTATGGTTTAGCTGACAGGTTGGAGTTCAGTCAAGTGCTGGAACTCAATGATCTTGGAGGTCTTTTCCTACCTTAATGACTCCATGAGTTTGTTAAAATACATGGTACATTTATTTGCGGAGAACCAACACATAAACACACATGAACACATAAACCCTGAAAATGCAGAATCATTACTCAAGGACAGGAATGCCTGGAAAGCCAGACAGCTGACTCAAGAGGCTATTGTTTAAACAAGTTCATAGAAACTCAGGACTCCACATTTGTCAGGAAATTATACATCATATGTAATATGCTAAACTGGAAGGCAAAAATAAATAATAAAAAAAAATCATAACTGCTCTGGTATTGGAATGTAAAGAATTAGCAATCCCTTTGCTGGCCTTCAGCCTTTTCCTGTAAAAATTTCCCATTCTGCTTGAATGGAACCTGCTACAGTTTATGTTTACAGCTCTTTATTTTCCCACACAATGAAGAAAAGAAAGTGACAGGTTGAATTTTTTGCCCACCTTAGTCTGAGAGCTCTGATTACTGTATTTTCTTTTGAGTGCTACAAGCACTATAAAGTAAAAAATTTGTTTCATTTTGCTTGCTAAGGAAGTTTTACATGACAAATTTCCTATTTTTGTGCCAATAAAGATGTGCAAAAGTTTATTGTTGTATTTCAGTAAAAAAAAGATTACATCCTGACACACATGAAAAATAACAGATACCACAAAGTTTGCAATGTCCTCTAAAAGTTGCTAAATATTGAACTGATAATAAGCAGTCATTACCCCCTACCACATCAACAACCATGGGCCAGATTCTACTTCATTATACCCATGCATGTCCACAGGAGAAGGCAGTGACCTTACCCAAGGTTTCCCCTGGTAACAGAGGACTAACTACGGCTCAAACTCTTGAGGGCAGAGACTGTCTCAAAGGGTATTTATTCAGTGTTAGCATGACAGGATCTCTGAATGCAACTGCAAAATGAAATAAAAAAATAGTAATTTCCTATAATTTTTTTTTCTTCATCCACTACAGCTCACATTTTAAGTAGTTACTATTTTGCAATAGTTATTTTCATCTTCTCACATTCTAGCCACATATCACAAACACATAGTTCCCGATCTTTTTACCATTACTGTATCAATGGTATTAAAGAGTAAGCTATCATCCATTCCCTTACCCTAAATTATTTTTCCCAATTCTCCAACCACTTTTATTTGGTGATTATCATGGCATGTCACCTCCAGACTGAAAGATGCAAAACCTACAATCTGTGACCCTCCCCAAGTTAGAAAACATGAATGCCTTGTAGAATATTCTCATCTGCTGGGAAAATCACACCTGCAGTAACAGGAGTGCTCTGGTATTCAAGGTATTAACATGAGAGAGAAACACCTATGATGCCACTACAGAGGTGATATAGCGTAAGGGAGAGGACAGTTAAACAGACAAAATCTGATACCAGACACTACTAAGGTATCTAAACTGCTGTGTTCCTCTTTGCTCTGTTAATGAAAACAATCCAAGAAGCAATGTAGTTTTGTCATGCTTTTTTCCATTTCTCAGCAAGGCCCTTGGGAGATGAACACTTCAAAAATGGCATGAGAATCACTGAGGCCCATGTCACCAAGATCACCTGAGTGCCTAAAAAAACAACTAAAATACCAGCTACAGATATATTCTGTTTATTGATTGATTATGTCACCCAAAACATACCTTCATTGGGCACTTGGACTATCCTTTTTCTCCTGCTCTCTACTTCTCCACTCACATTAATGCATAATCTCCTATTTCTCCCTTAACCTATAATCATATACAAAAGCAACTAACAAACACCACATACTCATGTCATCATTGTCTCAATCTCTTTGACTTTAGGCCACACATCTCCCAGTCTGGTTTTGATTCATGATCTAGTAGCTTTTCAGGATAAGAACTGAAAAACATCTGGAAATTTTTCTCTCATGGCAGGTGAAGATGCAGTACACCTCACAACAGAGATCACCTTGCAGAAAATGGTATGCACTAAGCTTCATGATTAGTAGTAAGCACATCTAACATATACATGTTTCCATCTTCTGATGGAAAGTAAATCTTTGGGATGGGACCAAATGCAGGTTGGAGGGCACAGCAACAAAGATGAAGAATGTATTTCAGCATGGTGGCAAAATGCAAAATGTTATAAGAGTTGTCTGCATTAAGAGGCTGCAAGGCCATCACCACAGGAGGAAGAGAATGCTGGAATCAGACTTGAATGCTGGGAAAGAGTTACGCAGGGATTGCAGGAGGCATTAATACGGATGCAAGTGATGAGAGAATTTTGGATACACTGGCCATGAAAAGCCAACACAGGAGCACATGCCCACGGATATGCTCCGAGATGGGCACACTCTGCAGCNGGGGCTGCGCGGGGAGCTGAGCGCCAGGCACGGCCCTCACGTGATGGCGCCGCCGCCCTTCTCCCGCTGCCACTCGCTGCAGACAGGGGAGGGGTCTGGGCGCTCCGGCCTGGCCGGGGCGGGCGGGGAGCGGAGGCAGCCCCCTGCCAGAGGTCGGCGCTGGTCGGGGGCGGGCGGCCGGGACCGCTGGGGGAGGTGATGGAGCCGCGCGGCTCCTGCGCCGAAGGGCGGGCGGGGAGAGCCTCAGCGGCCCTGGGGCTCCGAGGCCGAACGTGGAAGCACCGCGAGCCG
>VYZS01042409.1:5571-26909 GCA_013400695.1 Neodrepanis coruscans | reverse complement strand
GTGCCCTTCAAAGCAGAAATAAGGCATAACTAAAGGTAGTTACTCTAGCTTGTCAAGGCTCTTGGTAAATGTTACAGTCATCTAGCTCTTCTTTTCTGATAGTGGTAAAGCTCTGCCCAAAGTATCACAGAGTAGTGTAGGGAGAAGAAAAACTATATATTGGTGTGATTTTGGTCGTGAGAGAAGATACCTTTTAAACAAAGTAAAGTCTCAGAAGCACAACGAAAGCCCATTCATTTCAATTTACTGAAAAGACTACTTTTTACACAATTTACACAAGACAGCATTTGAGTTTTGCTTTGAAAATTGTGAAAAATCCAGCTCTTAGGATTTAGGACAATGACCTATTTATATGTGCCCATTTATGCTCAGAAATACAACAGCTCAATGATTCTGGAAAAAGAGTAGCCATGGCAGCAGTGGGAGAAGTTCAGCTTTGCCACAGGGTGGTATTTCTGGCTGAACTTCCAGGATGCTCTGCTATTTCACTTAAGATCAAGCATCCACTCAGTGGATAGACAGAAGCTAATCCGTTAAAAATCTTACAACCCTTCTGCAGCAGTACTAAATTGAGCCTAAACTGTATAATATTTTAATAGTCTGCACAGGTGAATTCACCAATTCAATTAGATGAACTACTAACTGCTTTTGGGTCAACCCTAGCAATAGATTTTTCTCCTAGAAATAAAGTACCATGTGCTCCCTTGTCCCCTGTACTTAGAAAGATACCTTATTATGTTACTTGCTGCTCAAAGATCAGCTCAAACAGTATCTTAAGCGTTTCTCTATTATGGCATCAGGCTCCACATAATAGAAAGCAGTTTAAATTCTGGTGAAAGGAAGCATTGATTTCAAAAATTCACAGTCCATAGAGATTACTAAAGCACTTTCACTTATTTGATGCTCAGATGTTCAATGCAATCAAACTGTAGCACATGCTTGAGGACTGACATCATCTAAAAAAACTTGAGAGAGTAAATTAATTAGTTTGAATCACAGTCATAGGGAGAACTTACCTGGGTTGGCATATACCTGCTAGACTAAAGCCACAGGGCTAAGAAGTCCATGTCAGGAGCAATTACTACCCACCCAAAAGAAGGATAACACCAGGGAAAATGACACTCTGACACATTGCCTGGGTCTTCTGATGAACATCCTCCAGTATGAGGATCAAGCATCTGTTTGGTTACTGGTTCTGTCCTAAGATCAGCAATTTCTATATAATAAAAAGCATACTAACACCACTAGACTGTGTAGATAACATGTGATAGCAGATAAGCCAACGAACCGTGGTACAAATCAAAGAAACTAAACTCTCAGAGCTACATTTAACAAGCTGTACTTAATGTAAAACCTGAAGACATGTATGGGGGCTGAACTAAGCTACTGTAAAGACTTTTCCTGGACCTCAAACTTCCCTGGCTTTTAATTTGTTTCTGAAGTAAAATTTTGTATGTGGTACAATAAAATCTGAGTGTAAAACAACAGGGACTTTATTTTGTCCATTACACAAAACCGAGCTAGCGCATACTGCTTTCTGAACACTCTCATCCATGGAACAAGATACTCATTTATGGAGAACACGTTACAGGGGTGCTGTAGGCAGCAAAGGATTGAGCAGCCCCTGAGAATGGGCACTTGAGCTTCACCAGGCCCAAGTGCAAATGACTACCAGCTGCTCTTCATGCAAAAACTACAATCCTGTGCAGCAAACAGGTTTTGTAAGTCCACAGGTCTGCAAGGACCAGGTGGTGTCGCGATGCCTCCCCACATGTCCCCTTTCCATCAAGTTAATACACTTAAGCTGCCCAGGGGATTTAAGTGGCTTGCAGGGAAGGATAGTGGGAAGCTTGTGGGGTGGCCTTCAGCCCCCATTGGGTTGGGAAAGCCATCCTGTCACTCCCTCTTTTGGTACATCATGAGAGACTTGCCTGTCCCCTTCACCCTGGACCCACGATCAGATCCCAAAGTCAGATGGCTCTAGACTGCAAGTGATTGCTTTCCATTGTTCACAATGTGGCCCTATCACGTGACATGATAGCTTCTGTGGCTATTTTAACTTTTTCTTTGTAACTTTGCGTTTCCTTTCATAAGAAGTTACAGCTTGTATGAAATGATTTGTTTAGACAGTTTATATCTAGGCTGACAACCTCACTGATTATCCACTGAAATACAGTGAAGATGCTATTTATGGCCTGTGAAGCACTGTGCCAGAAACTAAAGGACTTAACATTAACCCAGCAGTGTCAAACGATAGTGTTGCACATAAACACATGGTGCTTTCATTTACTGTCTTACCCTTAAGAAATGGCCTTTCCACCTACGGTGCAAGAGAAAAATTATTTATGAAGACTGTAGCAGCTCAGTGCATGTTTTAGTTGCAGCAGCAGCTTTATTAGAATTGCCCAAACAAAGGTAATTTCTTTATGAAACATTCCTGATACTTTCTGCACAAGCTAAAAATGATTGAACTGGGTGAAAAATACACAGGATTAGAGAGCTGTCCTCAGCTGCACAGCAGCCCTGGAGCACTTCCAAAACCCAGTCCCGCGCAGAGGAGTTAAGGCTTTTGGGTCACACTGTAATGGAGATAGTAAATCACTGGCATGAAACATACTTCCGTCAGAGTCCCATCATTGGAGGAATAATAAAGAGTAGTGCTGGACTACAGCTCCTCAGTGAAAAAAAGACAGCATGAAGAATGCTATGAAATGGAGATGTAATTTGACAGCAGTCTTGTTTCACATTGCCACAAATGAAGAGAGTTTGAGAACAAGTTGTAGACGGTTTTTTCTGCTCTTCAGTAGTGATGGTACAATTACTGAATGGTTCAAGATTTTATGTTGGATGTATGATTTCCTGGAATATTTCCTTTTAAGTGTCATGTGTAGCCAACAACAGTCATTATTAAGAAATTCACACTACCTTTTGATGATGCTGATACTGCAAAGTTCTTAGTAATTGCATTATAAACCCCACAAAAGTAAGATCAAGAGTAAAAGTGAACACCATTCTTTCAAGGAAACAAGTAGTTTTTTCACATTTTCCTACTGACTTGCTGCATGATCTTGACTGAGTTACTTCAGATATTCACACCAAACTCTGTTTCTCCCTCTTACCAGGACACAGAGAATTCTTCTGACCCTCTAGTTATGATCTGTCTCAAAGTGTTTTGAGATCCAAGTTAAAAAGGGTATAGGCATTGCTTTAAAACATGAAAATAAAATGAAATAGTTTTTTTTAAACACTGCACAAACTTCTCATGACTTTGGAAAGGTCACTAATGGAGAGTGTATGGCATATTTACATGATAAAAAAGAAACCACTCCCAAGGGTGATAGAACAATGCAAAATCAGGGAAAAACAGAAGAAATACCAAGTTTCTAGTGATCCTTTGGTGCCAATGAACAATACCCAGCATGCAGAGATCAACTGAAAATCTTGATTTTGGCAGAAGTCAGTCAAGAGTGGCTGCTGGGAAATGTTCACCTGGAGGCAGAACTTCAATGGGAGCAAACAGTCAACTCTGTGCCAGTGAAACCAAAACTTCCACTGGTTTTGTGGAAAACCAGTGTACTCTGTACAGTATCCTTTATAACTAACTCTAAATGCTAATACAGTAATTCCATAAATTTATGTAGCATTTTATTCCTCCTGCAGAGGACTAACCATTATCCTTGGGCACCAGAGACAAAATGCTCAGCCTGTTGTTTAACGGAGAAATTCCAAATGTAGGGAGAGTTCAAAAGAAGGGCCATTCACCAAGAGGACAGTCCAAAGCTGACAGAACAGGATGCTAATATTGTTCATTCAGGCTGTAACAGGTACCTTGACTGTAAACCTTCCTGAGAGCTAATGGAAATCTTTTGATTGAGAAGTGCTCAGTACACACTGATGTAACCCACCAAGCTGCAGAAATCAGCAGTTCTCAAGGAAAAACTGCTTAAGAAGTATCTGACAGTTGCTTCAAGAACAATTTTATTTTTCAACCGCATCCTTGATCCTTTTGACATGATGCAAGAGCAATCAGATCATGGATTGATGGCTGCAGAAGGACAGCCACCACCAAGTGTTTCATCCGCAACAAAGAATTAAATGTTTCATCCACATTTTTGTCTTCAAGCAAGCTCCTAAGAGAGTGAGAAGTGGATGATGGGGGAGGAGAAGAAATTATACAGAAAATGTCTTTAAGAAAAAAACCAACCCTCAAATTTAAAAGACGGACTAGATAAATAATTTTATTCTCACAGATGTCAGTACGGAGAAAAGCTGCTATCATAGACAAAACATTCTCAGCATTAGATGGTACATTGTATTTCAGCAGGATTTATAAGCCTATTCTAATTTATGCCCGTGATAAATAACCTTGACATTATCCTTCATAACCCTTAGAGAAGGATATAAAACACATACATTTTGCATTACTATGCAAAAGAAATATGCAGTTTTATTCATATTGTTTGCCTAAATGCGCGAAATGTCTTATGGAAGCATGCTGCAATGTAACACAGCAAATGCCTTTCAGGCCAGAAAGTAAATAAATAATCAAATAAGTCTTTTGCAGTCTGTAGTCAAATGTAATTTCTCTTGGCCAGAGTCCAGTGCATTTTGTTATACTGTGCTTTTTTTAGAACTCTATTAAAATCACATTATTTCAGTCTGATCATTACTTTGCATTTTAATGGGTTTTCTTCTATGACTACCTGCAAATGACCTCATAATATGCTTTGCATTCTGTATCACCAGCCTCAAATATCTTAGCAAAACTGCAGTCTCATCAAAGAGCAGGTAGGCTGAAATTCTCTCTCTGCCTCACTCCTGCCTTCCCTATTTTACTGTCTCACTTAGAGATGGTAAAAAACTAGGTAAGAATTTGAAAACGATTCATGGTATGCAATTAAAATTAGAAAATATTTATTTTTTTCAGTACAATACTATTTTTATTCATATACCATTTATGCCTTACAGTAACCTTATATATTTGCAAAAGTTGTGGGGTTTTGTTCTTTTTCATAATTAAAAGGGTAGGGATCTGTTAAGGGATCTGTTAACTGCTTTCAGGGATGTTAGTGTCTTCACAATTTCACATAGTTTTTCTCATTATATTAAAAGAAATCGATTGGTTTTGCACCTGCAATGTTGGATTACAACGCAATGTAACATATAAATAGGTTTTTCTGAATTGACATGTTTCAGACTATAAACACACTGCCAGATTATGAATAAGCAATGATCTTCCCGAGTAGTGGCAATCTTAATTCCATTACCAAAAGCCTGAAAATAGCAAGCAAATGAAAAGCAGAATGCCAGCAAGGATGAGAACGCTATAACTTAGTAGGTAATTTTTTCTTCCAATGTTTTCCTTCTGTTTGCTTTACTTCTTCAATTGGAATTTGATTTTTCTCAGATCAAAACATTCACTTTTTGTATAGACAACACCAACTTAGCTGTAGTACTTAAAAGCATAATTTATTTTAACAGTCGGAAAAATACTGTAGGACAGTACAGGGAAAAAGAAACAATTTAATTTCTTAGAAGCATTTTCTTTTATGTTGGGTTTTTTGCCAGTATTGTATGCTTCACAATTCAAAGCTGAGCAATTATATTGGAAGAGTCTCTATTACATCTTGAAGTCAATGATGAGGTTGATCCAAAAAATGCTACAGGCTTTGGCTTCTTTTCTTTGTTACGAGTATAAAATACACTTTTGTCTTTCCTCTGCTGGAATATGCTTTAATTCAACTCTGCCAAGTATTTGCTATTCGATGCACAATGTCAAATTATCATAAAAATTTAACAGCTACATCAGGTAGATCAATGACTTATCTAGTTCATTGTTCTCTCTTAGAAAAAAAAGTGACTGATAGTAGCTGATTCACAAATAGTGTAACAGCATGGGGCATGTAAAATGATTCTTTCCCAGAACACCTTTCCAGTTTCCTATAAACGTGGGCTTTCTCAGATGAAGGTTACATGTTACCTTTTATATTTAGCTACTAGCAGAACTGTCTCCCATGAATGTGCCCAATCTTTTTGGAAACCATTAATGCTGCTGACCTTAATAGCATACCACACCAGTGAGTGCTTGGCAAAGGCAACTGAGTGTCACAGCTTCTTGTATTGTGGGAACTACTGCACACCTCTACCATTATAAGATTGTACTGCATCAAAATTTGGGTGGCTGAACTGTATCACCTAAAAGGGAGCTCTCAATCTTTGGTTTGAAAGAAACCTTAATGCACTTTAGTTAAAGTGTCAAAGCTCAGCAAAAGATGCTGTCCACTTTTATGCAGTAGAAATTATAATTTCATAAAGAATGAAATGTAAAGGCATTACAGTATGATCTCGAAACCAAAAATGCTTCCTCATTCAATTAATAATTAGAAATAGCTGTGGCTTGATGTCAGCCAACAAGTTTCACTCCATGAGAAACAGTAAGGAATATGTATAGCTTAACTGGACCTTTATCGCTTTTCAGATCAGATGCAGAATATAACATGCCAGGCATTCTCAGTGTTCATATTTTTTCAATTTTTATGATCTACTTATTCACAATCTTATTCATTATTCAGTAGGTAATGATAATACATTTTGACAAAATGACACAGAGCAGGGTTTGTGGAGTGTGATGCAAGAACAGAACCAGACAACGTGCAAGGACTTACTCAGAGACTACCTTTGCATCTCATTATGTGATGTAAACTCAACACTTCCAGATGTCCTAAATCAACCAGTGCACTACCAACATGCTTTATAATTATTATTATTATTACATGCAAGCACAGAATGATATTCTGGAGTACTGTCTGAGGGTACAATGCCATACAATGCTTTGTTAACAGCTGTAGCAAGCCCTCCCACCCAAATACTGAAGCAGAGCTTTTGGGTGTTTCTTATTCCAAATTTAATGGATTTCTCTGGAAGGACAGGGAAACCTTTGATCAAGTGGCAATAAAAACAAATATAAAAAAATTAGAATTCTTGTATCTCGTTATACTTGCTCTATTAAAATAGGACATTAAGTTCAAGATGCTATACTGACAAAAATACTGTAATTTGCTCCATTTTCTTAGGTCTTGTACATGATTAAGCACTCCGTGTCGCAACAGCTGGATCAGACAGCAGACATGTCTAACACAGGACTGCTTATTAACTTGCTTCTTTGACAACCAGTTCGTATAAAAATAAACAAAAACTTACAAGTGGATCGCAGTACCATCATCAGAAGACGACCTAAATCAGGTTGCCCTTCTTTGTCCCTTCGAGCAATCCCCTCTCTCTTCCCCACAGTCCCCGATTAAACGGAACCCCATGCAGAGATGAAGCTATATAAGGTCGGGAAACCCCAAACACCACAGGGGCACTCCGGACACGCCTCGGAGCTTTGTTCTGGCATCAGAGGTGCAGCTCACCTGCTTCGCTAGCGGCGGCCCCTTGGCCGGCGGTGGGCAGGTAGCTCCCGGCCAGCCCGCACACGCTGCTGCGGGGACCGCGTCCCTCCCACTGTCCCCCTTCAGGCTGACAACTGGCGCCAGCTTATCACACGAGTGCCCCAAGCCCCGCGTGGGGTGTCCAGGTAGGCGCAGCCTCTCAGGACAAGCCTCCCCCACCCTCCACCCTAGAGCATCCAGGCTACCTGCCGTCTATCCCGGCCCTGCCCTCCGGGCACTCGCGGCGTCCCGGCCGGGAGCTCCGGGGCAGCGGCAGCAGCAGCGCCCCGCACGGATGAGCTGCGAGGGGAACAGACGGAAAACGCGGAGCGGAGCGCAGTCTTGCCGGCCGGGCGAGATGCGGGTGGGAATACACGGACTGGATCTAGCGGGGAAGTGGGCGGGGGCGGGGGTGGAGTGGGGGAGGTAGGTGTGGTGTGGGGGTCCCGAGGCTCCAAGCTCCCTTCTTGATAGAAGATGCTGCTCAGCATCAAGAGCCATTGATGTTAAACAGGGGAAATGTAGCTGAAGATTATTGTGATATTTGATAAGTTTTGAAAGGTATAGTTCAAAAATATTTTTGTTTTAATTTACTCACAGAAAAGTGTGAGGAAAGCCAAATCAGAACCTGCATAGAATGGTTTTAAAAATGTAAAATTACTGAAATGACTTTACTTGCTCTAAGATGACAGATGGGAGAGTCTGCAGCCTGCCTGCAAGGCACTGGAAAAAGAGGGGGTTAAAATCCATCTATCGACACAGAGATTATGAGACCACCTATTATCCATCTATACATATTACCCATCTAACACAGATTATGAGACCACTATTATCCATCTATTAACATCTATTAACCACCTATTATCCATCTATCAACATATGAGACTATGAGACCACCTCTTCCTTCACTCCACTCCTCAGACTGACAAGTGCCTCCTTGCCCTCTCCTCGTATCCCAGCTGCACCATCACCTTCCTTTCTCGTCCCTGGTCCATAACTCATGTTACCAAATGGAGAGAGGGTCTCTCATGCTGGAAGGAGGGGAGGAAGGCAGAAGAAACAGATACAGTTTGGGGATTGACATAAACCCTGAAGAGTCAACAATGATAAAGGCTGCAGCTCACTGGAGATGGCTGGGCTTGGCCACTGCTATTTGCTGCTCATCTCACTGCTTGCAGCCCCAGATGCTGTATGGCTTGGGGGAAGGAGGCTGCCAGCACTGACTCAGGCCAGAAGTATCACTGCAGACATCAAAATGCATTGGCCAATGGGCAGATCATTATATGAACCTGCTCAGCTTTTTCTCCAGTGAGGAGCCAGAAGTACAGCCAAAAAATGAGCACTTTACCAGAAGTGTACTATAATGGGAATAATTGATCTTGGAGGAACCAGGATGGAGGAAATGTTAGTCCATTGTCTCAGATCATAAGACCTGCAAGTTGTCCCTCCAGAAGACAAACAAGAAATCATAGTAGTCTTCAGTAGGATTTCTTCTAAGACCTTTATTTGGCTATCACATTTGGCCACGCTAACTTAACTCACAATTTCAGCATCCTGTCCCTTCCTGGTCAATTCTATATTGTCCGCAACAGCAATAATTTCACAAAATCACTGCTGAATAATTCAACTCTTACAGCTAAAGAAATAGCCAGAGTAACCACCTCTGCAGTAGTATACAAAGAATATTTTTAGATATATTATAGAAGAAAAGCAATAATTTCTCCTCTCCATATTTCCAGAGGCACAGTATTACTTACATATTCTTAATGTGGTTTTTGTTTCTATCTTTTATCTGTGTATTAAAAGGGGAACACTTATCACAGTTTTAAGTGTGAATTATAATTTACAAGCATTTGCATTTTTGTAAAATAATCCTATTCAATTCGTTCAATTCCCATCCCCTCTTATTTGTGCTGTATCAGTAAGGATGTACCTTCAAAAGTATTTGCCATAGCATTTTATTAACACCACCACATGCACCAGCAGGTACTTTCCTCACTGAATGACCACATGATGGCCAATATATTTAGAATAGAATAGAAACTCAGCATGTCTGATTTTTTCTGAGAGAAAATAGCAGCAGCAGTAAATGATTGGCTGAAGGACTTTTTCCCATTTGGATTTATTAAATGAGAACGTAAAATGGAGGACTTTATTGAACAAAACTGGCATTGACTGTACATGCAATCTATGTACAGTCTGTACATACAATCTATGTATGGTCTGTACATACTATCTCTCTGGAGAAGGCAATCTGAGACCTGTAAATCAGCTGTTATTGTAATTTTACTGAGGTCCATTATTATGGTTGTTCTGAACCAGATCAGGTTTGATGTAACAAAATTGGATCCTGTTCTACACAGGCCCACAATGTCCTGGAATGTTCTAGTATTTGACTTGGAAAACTCTCTGAAAGCTTCCTCAGTCCCCACAAGTAACACATGAACATGCTCATTTTTATAATGGGAAAAAAAATAATCAGTAAATGAGGAATATCTAAGTGGTGAATGGTTGCAAATAATTCTAGCAGAGACAATGTACAGTTTGTGAAAGCAGTAGTTCAGCCTCAGGTAGTGAAGGCACTCAGATCTTAACAGAGAGCTGCAAGGCCTTTCAAAATGGCAATCTGTAATTTAGAGATATTCAGACTACATTTAAATGAGCTGTCCCAGAAGCAGTTTAGATGCAGTGGAAGTATGAAATAATAATTTAGCAGAAAAAGACCATGCCATAATAAATTTTTAATTGCCTATATTGCCTATAACCTCTGAATCTGAGATAAAAACAAAGGGAATGGAAAATTCCCACTTATAATTACATTCTTGAGAAAAAATTTGCTTGACAGGAATGTTGATTACAGAATAGTGAGGACAGCTTTATAGGAAAGGAACCCATCACTGGCAGATTTCTGTTGGTGAATAACTTAAAACAGCATGATCTTAAATGTAGGTGTCCCAATATGTATGCTAATAAAGTTCATAAAAAGGGGATGATAGACCTGTCTGCTGTGTGTGAAAAAAATGTCCTCATTCTCATTTCCTAGAAACTTCAATTTGGGATGCTTGTGCTGGGATCTCATGCAGCCAACAGTAAAACATCATCAGATTATTGATTTTTTTTTCCCCTAAAATATTTACTGACTATGACATAAGGTAATTAGTTTGGACTTCATTATGAAGACTAAAGAGGATTTAATCACTGGCCTAGAAGATGGTGGTTGCCTAGGGACCAACAATCATAACCTGATTATGTTCAATATGTGATGTATGTGCTATAAAAAGCCTATCTGGTCAAAGCTGAGGGAAATAATGAAAAGCAGTGAGAGGGAGGAGAGACAGGAAGAAATCTGTGGGTGGCAGTGGAAGTTTAAGAATAGCTTGTGTCTCAAAGAACAAGGTTCCATGCTTTATGTTTGTATCATGTTAGGATGTGACAATTCAATTCCTTTTAATTAGAAAAAAATGAAAAACAAAATCAAAGCCATACATCACGGGTCAGTACTGTGACCAGTGTTATTTAATATCTTCAATAATGACATGGATGAAGGAATTGAGTGCATCGTCAGTGAATTTGCAGATGACACCAAGCTGAGTGGTGCAGTTGACACACCTGAAGGCTGGGATGCCATCCAGAGGGGCTTGGACAACCTCAAGAAGTGGGTCCATGGGAATCTCAGGTGGTTTAACAAGACCAAGTGCAAGGTGCTGCATCTGGGTCAGGGCAAGCATTGATATCAGTACAGGCTGGGTGATGAACAGATCAAGAGCAGCCCTGCTGAGAAGGACTTGGGGGTGCTGGTAGATGAGTGGCTGGACATGAGCTGGCAATGTGTGCTTGCAGTCCAGAAAGTCAGTTGTGTCCTGCATCAAAGCAGTGTGGCCAGCAGAGTGAGGGAGTTGATTCTCCCTCTCTTATCTCCTCTCATGAGACCACACCTGGAGTATTGTGGCCAGCTCTGGGGTCACCAGCACAGGAAGGATATTGACCTGTTGGAAGAAGTCCAGACTAGGGCTACCAGGATGATTAGAGGGATGGAACACCTCTCCTACGGGGGAAGGCTGAGAGAACTGGGTTTGTTCAGCCTGGAAAAGAGAAGGCTTTGGGGTGACACAATTGCAGCCTGAAGTAACTGAAGGGAGCCTGCAAGAAAGATGGAGAGAGACTTTTTACAAGAACATATAGTGACAGGACAAGGGGGAATGGATTCAAACTGAAAGAGGGTAGGTTTAGATTAGATATTAGAAAGAAGTTCTTTACTGTAGGGATAGTGAGGCACTGGAACATGTTGCCCAGAGAATGTTTAGATGCCCCATCCCTGAAAATGTTCAAGGCTGTGTTGGATGGGGCTCTGAGCAACCTGGTCTAGTGGAAGGAAACCCAGTATATGGGCAGGGAGGCTGGAACTAGATGGTCTTTCAGATTCCTTCCAACACAGGCCATTGTATGATTCCGTATTCTCTAAGAACCCCTGGGTGTAAATTGAAGAGATTATTCTACCTACAGCATTCCATAGATCATTTAGCATTGGAGTAGTTACAGAAGCCTGGAATCCTCAGGTCCTTTTAAAAAAATTGAAAATTTGTTAAAAAAAATCATGTGATTAACTATTGCAGAAATAGCCTGATATCACTTTTGTAAAAGCAGTGGAAGATACATTGTAGTAATACTGTAAATATTACAGTTAATAACTGTAAGTAACAAATAAATGAAACAGTAAGTAAACATGAAATCTTCAAATAAATTAAGAGCCAAAAATGTTTCCCTAAATAAATTTCAAATTTCAGACTTAGAGTACAAGTTTGGTCAAACTATGTAACTGTATTTTAGAAAGGTGCATGTGTCTTCATAGCATGTTGAAACAATGAAATTAGAATCCACAATATCAAAAAAGCATGCACTTAGTGGAAACAAGTGGTGAATCATAAACCTAGAAGATTAGAAGATGAGAAGTTACCCAGGAAGGTTCAGAATACAGAGCTCTTTAACTTAGCAAGAAAGGCATAGCAAGTGTCTGTTAGCAATTTTTAAAGGTATATCAGACTAATTGTTGGAAGAAGCAACCTGTGTTATGTTGTGGTTTCTGTTCAAATTTTCATTTTTTTAAGTCATGTTTCAGTACAAATCTTAGAGTTTTGTGATGCTGTCTAGTTAGGTTCCCTCTCATCTTCTCTGAAACCTATATTTAGACTGATGGGTGCTCTAATTGAAGGGAGTGGAATTATTTTTGGAACTCACCACAAGTGCTTAGTCATTTCACTAAATGCCCCTGTCATTATTAAATGATGAGTACCCCGTAATCACCTGATGTTGTGTTTCATTTCCAGAAGCATGTTTAGCTCTTCCATTAAGTATTTGATTGTGAGCAATACGAATTTACTTTCTGTACTATTTTTGGCACCTCTTTTATATTACTGGAACATCAATTCCTGTCTCTAGCTAGCTCATTGCACCAACTTTTATTGTTTGCTTGGTTGGAATTGAAGAATAGGTGTGCAAATTTTCTACTATTCCACGTGTCCTGCCTGAGGTAAGATGTGTCAAATATTTATGAAAACATCCATAGAGAAATGCTTGAAGTAATAAAGCCTCACCGCACTCCAGAAAAGCTCAGCAAACACACTCCTTTAGACATGTAAATTCAACTGATACCAAAGGGCAAAGGCCCCATTGGCTTCATTTTTAAAGTGCCGTTCTAAAAACACCTCCAGATTGTTCCCTCTGGCTCCATCCAGCACCAAAAACAGTCAGTGCCACCTGCCTACTAGAGCTGAAATTGCTTTTTTTAGCTGCTAAATGATCAATTAGTTTGAGGCAAGGCAAGTCGCTTGAACTAGTCACTTCTAAATGAGGATAAGAATGTGTCCTTAGCAAATTTACTATTATTTAATGAGAGAAAAATACTGACTGAAATCCCAAGTGTATTGCCATTATTTTTTGCTGTTACAGATACAGAAAGCTAGAAAAAATATGGAGATCTGTTAAAATTTACAACAGAAAAGATACACAGCGAGCCCAATTAATTTGGGTAAAAAAAGTAATACTGTAGTTGAGACTTAAGTCTAGGCCATTCTCTGTTGTGACAAAGAAAAAACAGAAAAATTATCTTTTTTCATTCTGCTGAATGAAAGCAGACAGTGATGCTTTACATCAGCTCATTAAGTTAAAAATCAAGTTATAGCATAGGATATTGAGTTGGGAGTCTCAGCCTGTCCTTGGCTGACAAATTAGGAGCAATCTCAGGATATTTAATAGCAATGAATACCTTTACCATATTTACCATTGTGCTATCTAACTGTAAGAAGTAATTTTCAATAGTTTAACAAGGCTTATTCAAAGTTTATTGCAACCTGGAAGAAGCTTACACAAAGTGTAATCAAACATCTGGAGTGTCCTTGCTTTAGGCTTCCCTGGGATGCATACTTTTAGTATTATGCAGCCCCACAGACAGCTGGGGCCCATGACAGGGACTGTGTAGTAATTGAGTAACACAAGATTTCTTTTTACTATATGGGGAGATAGTCTGAGGATGAGGAAAAACGATGCAAAAGACATTAGAAAACATTTTTAAGGAAAACATCTCCCTGTATCATATGTGATATATACTTCCAGTAACTGTTCCATAAATTAAAAAATAAATCTCATCAATCATTTTAAGCACCAGTACTGGATCAGCAGTAAATCATCGTAGTAAATATAGTCTTAGTATGGCAATTGAGTTGGTGTTAAGTGAGCAGATCCTAAATAATGAACTCAGATTCAGGGAGGTTCCTTCTGGAACCCATGAGAGAAATGGCTATGTTCTCATGGAAATCTTGAGCAAACTGTAACCAATTTTTTTTTTCTGCACATGCTTGTTCCGAAATCAAGAACTGTAGGTTGAAAGCTAATTTTGTGGATAAGGGGGTAAGTGTCAGAATACATTGCCAAATGATTTTGCTCTCGGCATACTGAGGACAGTTTTGGTAGCACATTAGATATACTTGAAAAAAGGGAAAAAAACTATGAAAAAAACCTTTCTGTACTACAACATGTGGGCATTCTAAATAATAAATAATGAGACTGTGATTTAGCTAAAATGTTTTAACTGGAGGGCTTCCAGTACTTTGTTTCAGATCTTCAAAGAACTTCGTCACTGAAATATGGAGCCAGAGTAGGAGGATATGCATGTCACCATCCCTCTAGCCCTGCTCTCAAATCTGGCTCTAAATTTTAGGGATTAGGCTAGTCATCAACACAAAAGATACATCTCAAACCCTCACTTGATTATGTGTGTTAGTCATTGATTAAACAGTAACTTAAAGTTCAGCAAACAGTGAAGAAGTAGCAGTCTCCTTTTCCTGTTTCAAGAGTAAACACCTGCACAATAAAGTTGGCATAATGACTATGGTACAAAAGTCCTGGAGGCTGTGGTAAACCAGTTCATTGCTATAATTGCAAGAGAGAGGGGTTTATGCTTCCATTCCTTTATGTCAGCCAGGAATTTATGATTGCCCTATTCCCTCTTAAATAGATGCAAATAGTTACAGAACAATTACAGAGTTTGTATCACTCCTGCTCTTTGACACACCTGCTCTTCCTCTGTATAGTAGAAAATGAACACTACAAGCATAAAAGCTATTGTGTTCTTCAAGGACAAGGCCACAAGTGAATGAGGGGATTCTTTTGTCCTCCAGAAAAGAGGCACTTCGTACCAGCAAAAAGACCTGGAAGCCTTTTTTATATATTTCACTTTGCAGTTCTCAGGATATTTGTCGTGGTTTTACCACAAAATTAGCGATTCTGACAAGAGATGTCCGAGAGAAGCCACAGACACACCCCAAAAGGAAGAAAACACACAAATATCACAGTTTATTTCACACACACAGAAAAACCGACAATAAAGTGCAAAAAACAGACAAATTAAGCTCTCCCAGTGCCCATGTTGGGGTGAGAACGCTCCGGAGTAGTGCTGGTCTCTTTCTGGTGCTCCCAAAGAGACGCCTGGATAATTAGAGAAGGCCCGCGACTGATCTGAGGACCCCCCAACAGCGCGAGCCTCCGCTTGGCTTTTCTGAAGAAAAACACTCAAGACAGTTAGAAACCGCGAGCCCCCTCCCCCTCCCTCTAGGCCCCCAGGAAGGGATTTCAGTGCTGGATGGAAGAGATGTGGTCTTTGAACCTGGGCAATAGCTGCAGACANGCGGGGTCGCCGCGCGCCGCGTTGAGCTGAGCTGCGCTGCGCTGTGCCGCCGGCAGTGCCGCCGGTGCCACTCCCCCCGCAGCTGCCCCGCGTGGACACAGCAGGGGAAAGGGGCCACTGAAACCACGCGGGCGCGGGTGCCGGCACCGCCTGCAGCCCCCCACCACCAGCTCCGGGTGCGCCCTCGGCCCCCTTGCACGGTAGGAAAAAAGACCAGTTTTTCTTTCGTTTTCACCCCACGACAATATACATTCCACATGGTTATTCCTCCTAAAGTTTCAATTCTTCCACTCTGTTTAAGCCTAGTAGTTTTTTTTTGGTGATGCCTTTTTTGCACACAGCCATTGATGAAGGTCCCTTTCTGAAATGAGTTCTGCCCTAGGGCCGCTGCTTGAGCTTTCACATTGTTTGGGAGCAAGATTTTTTCCCCAAAAGATACACTGTCACTGGACTTAATTATTGACAGCAAAGATTATGAGTAGAAATCTTAAAAGCAGCTTTTACACAGTTTTGCTTAAATGACACCTTCAGACAATGCCCTTTTGAATACAAGGACAGTAGTTGTTTGTAAGTACACAGCTCTTCAGAATTCACACTTTAATTTGGGAAATAAATATGATTTCCTTGCCTAGCAGAATTTCCTAGCACCACCCAAATATCAAAAACAACTTGGTCCTTTATAAACCAAGTAAACAATTACAGACTATCATAATTTTATCCAATGGTTTTTAGATTTTCTGGATCATTGCTAGAGCAGTCAGCTTTACAATACAGATCCGACTTACATTCAGAAAAACACAAATAAGAGACCTTAATTTGAGCTTTTTAAGGACTCTAAAACTGAACTACTATCCTGGCTGAAAGCTGATATGTTATTTATCATCCAATGAGAAATAATTGAAAATAACAAATATTAATTGAAGCAAAAAACCCAAATATTCCATGGAGTTTAGAATACGTTTTACCCAGACAACAATGGTGTCAGTAGTCACTGACTGCACACTGCAAAAACCAAAGGCAGATCCAACTGAGAATGAAATTCACATCTTAATTGCTGGGATATGATGATCCAAATGGCAATAATTACTTCTCAAAAGAACTTCCAGACATCTGCCACAAGAATTAAAGTTCAGCTTGTCATTGCCTGCTAGGAAGCCACTTATTCTCTCACTGCATCACCTGTTCAGTTTGCTGTTCTGCAAATCAGTGAATTTAGGACAATCAATCAATGCAATTCCATCTCCACAACACTATGTATTTCCTTTATATGTGGTACTAGTATATCAGAGAACAGATTTTTCAAGAGATAAAAGGAAAGCAGCAGTCATTATCTGTTATAGGAAACAGATTAATGTAATACTCATTATGTACACACACTTCCTAGTTTTATTTGCCTGACAATAATTTTCACGAGCTAAAGTAAATCAGTACACTGAATTTCTTTTGCTACTCTCTGCATCTGTTCTGTAGCAGTACACCAGAGGTAAATCTCTTACTTCCTGGTGTTTTGAGCATGATGGCAGAATACTGAGTCTTGAGAAGTTTGCCCCTCCTGGTGGAAGGACATGCTTAATTATCTATCCAATGAATGAAGGTTGTTTGTAAAGGTCAGCATTGCTAAAGCAACTTACACAAGAGCTTTGCTGTTCTGCTTAAAAAGGATTTTAGTATTTAAAACTGTAAAACAGGTTATCTCTATAAATAGAAGATAAAAGAGATAACAAAAGTGTATCTATACACACATTTGGTAGTAAGACATGGGTTTGCTTTATGCTTTTCCTGTCTTGAGTCATAACAGCGGAACTCCAGGGATCTCTATCTATGTAATAAGTTGAAAAGTGCAGAAATAAAATGTTTCTCTTGATTAGAAGTTTAAAAAATCTTGAGATTTATTCTATTGAAGAACTCATTAAAATAACTATTTGATATCCTGTTCAGGTAAAATTTATCTCCAAAACTGACAACATAGAACATACTTGGAATGAAAGGATTCTTACAAAGCTCCTGTGGTGCCTCTACATCTTGGACCAAATATTTCTTTGGTCAGTCAGAAGGCTACTGCTGCTATTGTCTTGTTACTACTGCAGGTTTGTGCAACGACAGATGGCATTGTTCTGTTTTGAACTGTTTCTAAAACTTTAGATCTCAAATCCCAAACTAGCAGCCTGGTTTATTTTCCACTACATCATTCCAGTTGACACTGCAAGTGCGCTGCACAACTGCCTTCATATCTTGCCAGGACAGTCTCCAGCACTGTCTGTCTCCATCCTATTGAACATATGCTGCCCCTGTAACAAGTTTATCAGGACACAGACTTGCTGATCATGTAGATATTTCAAGAATATAATGAAATATTTCAAGAATATCCTTAAAACCCCCCTAAACAGCCTGACTGAAAGTCTTTAAATGTGCTGTAACTGGCAGGGCTTGGATTAGACTGTTGCACGGGCCATGCTCCAGTTATACAGCAGGGAAGCAAAGAAGTAAAAACAGTAGATGAATGTGTAGGGGATATAAACCCTTGAAAAATTATCTATTTTTATGTCAAATGCTGAGTAGCCTGTGATCCACTGCAAAATAGCACTGATAAAATGTCTCATAGCATAAGGGAAGAGCAACATTTGCCAGAACTCAAAACCAGGCTGGTGATCAGCTGTCCTACAGCATCACAGGGTTTTGTGTTATGGATATTTCATAAAAAAAAGTTACACTGCTGATGAGGAAAAAAAATAAAAAATTGTCCAAAAGTAGAAGCAATGAGGGAGGTCATGAAACGACAGCCTGGGAAGTACAAATATACTTCCCACCACTTCTGACTGTCCAGATAAAATTCAGAGAAAAGAAATGTCTCTGATTGGTACACTACAATATGAAGACAGAGCACAGTAGACTTCATTTGGAGTACCTGAAGTCTCTTGACAAGAATAGAAATGCTGCAGGTCCATGATACGATAAGATTTACTTTCCGCTGATTTTTTTTAACTTGTCAGCATTTAACACCTTAGTTGATGACATGAACAGTGGGATTGAATGCATTCTCAGCAAGTCTATTTCTAACCAATGCACTGGGGGATAAAGGAAAAAGGATTATGATGAGATATAAAAGAGAAAAAAATAGAAAATTAAAATAAGATTTTCTTTTTAAAAAATGAATGTTTAAGACATTATTCCCTTCTCCAATAAATGAATTTATTCTTTCCTGTCAAAAGGGTAATATTGAATAAGCTGGCAAAACATTAGATTCAAATCAGAGACCCAACTAAAAAATTGGATGTTTAATTAATACATATAGGAATGTATGAAATTTTAAATCTCTGGAATGGAAGAATATTTGGACAAGATTTCACTGGAAAATGAAAAATAGTATTTGAATTGATAAAGAAGCTGCAGTGTTAATATACTGAAACACGCACACATTCTGGGAGTAAATCAGTTTACTTCTACAATCTGATTGGTATTGTTATATTTCAAATGATTTCTAGCCTATATATTACAGCTTATATATTTATATAAAAATTATAAAAGTAACCGTATAAACCCTGACCTCTTTAAGATTAAGATTAATGATTACTATTAAGACTCTTTAAGATTAAGACTTTAAGATTAATGTGTTAAGTAACTTTTAGTCACAAAATACACATATGTTAAATTATTAGAGCAGAGAAGCCAAATCCTTGCTGTCCTAATGTGCTAAATCATTTGCAGTATGACTAAGGACACCAGAGAATTAAGATTAGAAGGAAAAACTCTGAGACATAAGGAACCACAGAAAAGAGCTCTCCATAAAATGTGCAAAGAGTTTTTGCTAAGTTGTATTAAGAAATTCAGAATTTAAGTAGAATTTAATGGGTTACCTGGAGTAAACCTTATTGTGTTTTACTAAATGTTTGGCACCCCTTGTCTTAGGAGCTTTCTAAGTATTTGATGCTGGTTATGTGATACATATCACTGCCTACCTATTATGGTTTCCCATTCAGTGTTTTCTCCCCATCCTCCTTTTTCACCACTGTTTTTCCACATCCTCTTTATTCTCATTTCAATTGTTTCCTTCTTTCCTGTTTCATTCCAAATATTATCAGCATTTATATCCTTTATTCTATTGTTATATCTACTAGTTCCCCAGTTCCTCTCTGTTTTTACTGGAGCTTTTAGGTCTTTTCACATTACTTAGATCAAGCACTTGGAAGAAATGCTTTTCTTTGAGACTTTAAGCATCATAGGGCTGGTTCAGGCTTCCAGGTGATGTGGATTGGTAGAGGGTGGTGGGGTGAGAAGACAGTTGTTATCAAGAGACCTGTCTCACACCAGAAGAGTTCTTTTACAGAAATCTGGAAAAATTGCATTGTAAGCCTCAGGAACTTCAAGAACATATCCATATGTGGAATTTCTGTGCTAGGAAATCTTAGTGTTGTTCATCATGGTCTCTATGTTGAAATTAACTGAAGTACTAAATCTAAAATATGATAGGCTTCCTTCATTCCTCAATACACCACTACTGATCTAAATAGTTTGATTTAAGCTGAGGGAAGAACAAAACATTAATGATTGTTTTGACCTAAAAATCTGCACTTCTCTTTCCACTCATTCTTCCCCTCACCTTGACACTGGTAAAAAGAAATACTCTCAATATTGCTGGTAGTTCCAATATAACAGTTAGCTTTGTGATGATCACATGTCTGACAGCATTGAAATGCACAGAGAACATGTAGTCTGACACATCAACAGATGTACAGTGAGGCTAAAATATTCTGGATATGCTGATTTTACTAGGCATAACATTTAGCTGTGCATCTGCTAATATTGCCACAGAATGTTCTGGTTCATGGCCAGTGCAAAGCTGAATTTAATTTTATGGGCCCAGTGGTGGGTGAGTTGTCTAGGATTTCTGAATGACAACAACCTGCACAGAGTATCTGCTGGGCTGCTAAGTGGATGCGAGTCAGAAGAGCTGGAAAAAAGGAACATGATAGGTGATGTGTAAAATCAATTTACCTCTTTCAGCAGCTGGTAGATACACATCTGCGGAAACTCTTTACATGGACAGTTGTAAAAGCCTGTATTTAAGCATGCTCAACACCAAGCTCTGCAAGAGGAGCTGAATACTGGCACAAGAAATCTCCAATATCCTTAAAAAACCCAAAACAAAACAAATTTCAGATTTTTGCAGATGGGTCCATCTGGAAACTAGAAAAGATTTAAGTCACTATTTTTTAAATTTCTTTTCTCCCTGTTTCCAGTTTGTTACTAACAGAAGAGTTTGATTCAGCTAGCAATCTAGATAATAAAGGTGAAGGCTAGACTGAGATTGCAGGAGTTTAAGACGTAGGAGAACCTTGTCCTTTTGTCGTAGAGAATCTGTGGCAAGTTGATATGTTTGCCATAAGAGGCTGGTTGATGTATTTGTAAACCAGTAAAATAGCAAAGCAGTGAGGTGGGTGGTGGAGGATTTGCTGCTCAAACTGAAAAGGTCACTGCAAGGGTAGCAGTGATCTCAAGATCTTGTTTATCAGCTTGTCCTTGCATATGGAGAGGGAGAACACTGACATGACACTGAATTACTATGACTGGAGGTGCAAGAGGATGGAAATGTGTCAGCCCAAAACTTGATGACGTCAGGTTGAGATCTGTGAAAGCAGCACAGGCTGAAGCTAAGTTGCCACATGCTTAGCTGGCAGAGTTGCTGTGCATTTTTACAAGAGTTCTGACTTTTTTAGAGAACAAAAGACAAT
>VYZS01042392.1:5335-18452 GCA_013400695.1 Neodrepanis coruscans | reverse complement strand
GCTTAAATTTGAGCAATTACAATTTAGTTTAAAAAAACAGCTAAGTGGGAACGCAACAGAGACTGCATTAAGAAAAGGACTGAGATCAGAAATTTATCTTCTGTTCTTAGTCTTCTCTCAGTGGAAAAAGACAGGATGCTTCAGCAAAAGCATATACATACCCTCCCCTTTTAGGAAGACAAAACTGCATGACATGGATGTAAACAATACAAAAAGATATCTCACCTGTACTATAATGAGTTGGAAGAACCTGGTATATCAGCAACTATGTGGTCTAAAGTTTATTCAAAGTTAAAATTAGTGGTGTTTCTTTGCCTACATATACTTTTTGACACTATCAACTATATGTTTTTAAAAGCTGATTTTTATTTAATTAATTTTATGATCTTCTGTGACAGGGAATATTTTGCAAGAAGTGCACTATTTTAAAGTAGCATTTTATTAGAAAAATCCATATTCCTTGATGTTCTGAGTGTCATGTGTAACCCATTTAACCAAACACCAAAAGTATTCATATTTTTTTCAGTATTAACTTCTACTGTATGAAATATATCTTGTACTTTATTGATACTAAAACTTAAAACAAAGCAAAAAAAAAAAACAACCAAAAAACAGATAGGTTTACAACCAACCTTCCATTATTTTCAGGAAAGTTAAGTGTAACCTTTAAGGTTAGCATCAGCTATGGTCCTACTGTAACACTGCACACACTGCTGATCTTCATTAAGCAGCAAATAAATAATAATACCGGTATCAGTGCTATCTGTCATGACTAGTGTTTCTCTAGGACAAGAAATTATAGTATCATTCATATTATGTTGCCAATGATCCCACTCATCAGGCTCTGTGCACCTCTAGTGCTGAATGCTGTGTCAATCTATGGCTCTCTCTGCTCCAGTGAGGCATGTCATCTGAGGTCATAGTCATGTCTGCAATGTATCTGATTAGCTTTACCTGCAAGGTGTTTCTTGAAACAATTTTCTGCAAAAATTGGTACCACATATACATTAACATTTGCTTTTGATGTGGAGGTACTTCCCCAAAATCAAAAAGGTTCTAAGGAACATATGTATTTTTTGGTCAGTAAGAATCACCTCTTTGGATTTATCTTTTGCACACATTACCCTAACGCTGGGCATCTGGAGAGTGAAAAAGAAAAGACAACCTCCAGAGAATTTACTGTTGGTGAATTAATACTTCTTCAGCCATCCCACACACCCACAAAGAGGAAGTGAATTTTTCCTTTTCTATTCCATAAATCCTAAGAGGTTGTGAGTTGCTTTGCAATCAAGTAACTTTTACATATGATTCTTTGAGTGACAAGAATTAAACTTATTCTTCCTGTGAGAGTGAGTTTATTGTCCTAAGCCAGTTGCTAGGGAACCTCTCTGTTATTCTATCCATTCATTTTCTTTTTATCTCTGAACCAAGATGTTCCATTCAGGATACAACCTTTTCTTCCAGAAGCCTTGCACAAGAACAATCTCTAATTTGCCTGCATTTGACATGGAGCTGACAGTTACACCATAGAACACTTTCTTAACATCTAGTAAGTCTCTTGTTCTCTTCTCCCTACCTCTTCCGTGTAAGAGTTACACTTTGGGTTGATTATTACATGGTTTATCACATATGTTCAAACTACAGAATCATATGTAAAAAATACATATGAATTATCATTCTTTTGTCATTTTATCAATCCCAGCTTTCAGTTAATCTGCTTCTAATGCTGCTCATTTTCCACATTGATAGTAATTCCTCCCTTCCATACTCCAACTGCAGTTCTTTGAATGTAGCTCTGACTCATCTTGGAAAGAAGAACAAAAAGTCAAGAAGTTCATACAGCTGGGTAGTCAGTAGAGATGATGTGGTGTCCCACAGCTCTCAGCTTCTGCACTGCAAAGGCCTGAGGAACAGAAAGTCTGTCCATTATTGTGCAGAGGATTCAGGCTGGAAACTAAACCTGGAGAACATGCAGTAAAAACTGTCTCTTTGCTTTGGAAGAATGTGTCTAAAAAGGATAGTGAGACTATTACAAGGGATCATGATTCAACAAAAGCTTAAATCAATGGGCAAACACTGATTGTCACTACAGGTAAACTTTTATGATGAAAGCCTAACGGCTGTTTGAGTAATTTTTTTAGTATGACTACAAGGGTTTAACAAGGCTTGCTGGCTGTCATCTAAATCTCTTGACAGTGAGAGGTGAGGATGCTTTCCTACAAAGTGGTTTCTATACAGAAGAGATTGCTTAGGAGGTACTAAAAGCCTGAAAAGGTTATATTCTATATAAACTGAGAACTGTAAAACAAGGGTGTGTAAGTAAACAGGACTGAGATTTGATCCTAAACAAGAATGACCTGGGTTGTTAACAGTATCTTATTCAACTTAAATGACTATTTAAAATAAAGGGGTATTTTTATGTATAACACACAGGTTATGTGAATCCCTGACTCATCCACTATTTTATTTAGCAAAACAGCCTCTATTAACGAAATTCAGTTAGGTTAAATTGAAAAATTATTTCACGGTTGTTTTTTTTTTGCCATATTTGAATAGCAATGGAGTTTATTTTTAGTGAAGTTATCAGAAGCAAACTAATGATCATACAGAATAACCTCATGGCAATGTTGTCTTTGTACCATTGCTGGTAAGTGAAAAACAGTAATAAAATAAAGTTCTTTTAAATTATTTTTATGTTTGTTATGATGGATTGTTGGGTTCAAGCCAAATTCTGCCTATAATGCATTTAGGAAAAGTTAAGTGCCATTCTCTGCAAATTCTCAGGTTTGAACACATCAGCCACTTGTCTTTCTACTGCTTATTATGATTACAAATATTTAATCTGATAAGAAGCAGCAGATTTCTTGGTTGATACAATGATAACGGCAATTATATTCTGAGTCCTGTCTTTTAATCATATAAGTACACTTGGAACAAAGAAGATGAAATAATTGTTATCAGTTTTGTTGTGATTAATGGCATATGGTAGCATAATAATGGTAGAATAGTTGTATCCAGGCTTATGCAGGTTGACTGAGAGATACTTGATAAATTTCCCCCTGTCTATAAGAAGATTTTTGCAGGTTTGTGAATCCATAAGAATCATTCAGGGGAAGTGTGGATCCTTCCAGTGGCAGTATTTTTGAGCATTTTCCATAGACAAGGAAAAAGTTACGAAAATATTTGTTTTTGGTGAGCACTGGTGGCTGTGAGTGGATGTCAGAGAGTGATGGGGTGTTGGGAGTGGATAGGGCGGATTTGAGTCCTCTTGAAATGCTGCAAGTGCATCACAAGTGAGCTTGAATTGCTGTAAATGACTTTGATTAATTTTATTGAGGAGAAGGTAGAAAAACAGATGAAGTTAAATGAGTATCAAATGTCAGGTAGTATGTCATGTACTGGGATAATTCTGTGAAGTCTAGGGGTTGAAAGCATAGAAAAAGCATTGAAAATGGTAAGGAATGAGAAAAAAAATGGGATATGAAGTGGCAAGCTTCAAGACAGAGGGGCCAACTACACTCATGTTGCTAAATTCATATTCTTTATTTGAGATTTCATTGCCAGGAGAAAAATGGAAGAAAAGACCTAATAGTATGTGGTACCTGTGCTTCTGCTCAAAGATGCAGATGGTACACTTACGACTGGAGTTGAAGGGTGGTGTTAACGACAAAGAAGATGAAATAAATGAAAGCAAAACCCATGTGGGACAAGTGTGCCATTTTGACAAGGCATAAAAACAGGAAGCACAAAAAGCAGAAATGTGATTGGGATTTCATTAATCTGCTGCACAGAGTGTTGTGACCGCCTTACAGGGCCAGAGCATGGTTGATAGATGATGGCACACACCACCTCTAGCAAAGAAAGCCAACCAGGTGAGAAGTAAAAATCTCAATGAGGAGAGTGAGAGAATCTGGATCCCACCAGTGTAGTAGGTGACAATGAAGAGGATGATTATTTTTTATCTTTTTTTTCCTCTAGTGTTGTAATCTTTTCTTTGAGACTTACTTAAACTTCCTATTTGTTAATGTTAATTGGAATATGTTAATTAAGAGCAGTTGCACAGTGATTGATTGCTAAGCTTGTGAGTACATATATTGTTGGCTAATATTTGTGAAGTATTCATATGGCCATTATCTACTTTGCTGCAAGCTGTGGCTTGGTTTACAAAAAATGAGGGGCAAGACATAGATGTGCATTTAAGGACAGTGGGAGCTTCTTCCCATGACACTTCCCTGTAACAACATGATTTGGGTTTACAGGTGGAAGGCCACAAGAACAAACTCAGGAGATTAGCAGTGTAAGAACTGCCAGGACGAAATACTGCCAGGAAGGCTCTGGAAGGCACTGCCACAGAAGTGGGGGAGAAAGGCTGCAGAGCTGCAAATATAAAATGGGCAGCAGAGTTGTAAATGGGAGGCTGTAGTGTTAGGAAGGCTGATATCGAACGATTTTTCAAACAATCAACTGTGCTGCTATAGCCCAGGATAACACTGTGCTAAGGCAGTTAAATGATCTATAAGCTGCAAGTAAACAGGGGAAGGAATGGACTGTCATGAAATATCTTTTATTTGTCCCAAGATTTTTTTGCATTAGAATGTTTCTTGTAAACAAAGAAAGATACAAAATAAATAAAATTCCCCAGCATAAAAATTAACTGTATTTCATGACTTCTTTTTTACAATCATTTTTTAATAGAAATTGATATTCAGAAATGCTAAAGAGGCTCCCATTTTCCAAAGTGATTGATTATTTCCCTTCTCCAAAATAAAATTAAACAGAGGAGATCATAGAATTGGTGAAGTTGAAAAAGACTTCTGAGATCATTAAGTCCAACCATTAACTCAGCACTGCTGTGTTTACCACTAAACTATATCCCCAGCTGCAACATCGACACTCCTTTTGAATATTTCCAGGATTGGTGACTCCAGAGCTTCCTTGGGCAGCCTGTTCCAATGTCTGACCACACTTTCAGTGAAGAACTTTTCCCTGATATCTAATCTAAATCTCCTCTGGAACAACTTGGTCATTTCTTCTCATCCAGTCATTTGTTATCTGAGAGAAGGGACTGATTTGCAGCTTACTGCAACCTCCTCTCAGGTACCTGAGATGACAATAATGTACACCCTCAGCCTCCTTTTCTCCAAGCTAAACAAGATAAGATGTTACTTATCATCTTTCTCCCTTACTCTCTATTCACAGGCAAAGCCACAAGCACTGGCATGCATCAGTTTATGTATTTGTTCTATTCTAGGAAATGTTTGGAATGTCTCTCATGCAGCATGACATCAGTTCAGTCAGTTCACTACAACTGTTTATATCCTGAAGCAACAGGTGGTAAAGAGCAGTATTATACTGTGGTCTTCATTGTGTTTGGATTTAAGTTTGTAGTTACTAGCCATAAAACACAAATTCCAGGAATCTTTATTCCACTTTGTACTCTTCCTCATTACAAAAGATTTTCATTACCAAAAGACAAGATATCTTTTTTATTTTTAAACTGCTTCTGATCACTCAAATATATAACTACTGTAGTGTAACAAACGGGCAAAATCTGGTCAGAAGCATTGGGTTGAAATATCTGGAGAGTTGAGTTGACAGTAATGGTTGTGTTCAGCCTCTTCCATCAGCAGGAATGGATTGTGACACTGATACAAATGGATAGCACATATCTTCTACAAGACTTCTGACAGCTATTGCTGTTTTCCTCATGTGGGGAGGAAGGCGGGTAAGTAAATAAACATCCTATTTAATTAGCTTGCTTTGGGTCTATGTTGCATAAAGAGGAAAGATATTATTAACAGCCTGTTGTTTTCATTGATTCCAGATAGTGTAGAATTTAGTGCTGCCTGTTTAGAAAAAGCTTAGGTAATTTTAATTTTAACTTCTAAAAGATGCTACTACATACATTAAAAACTACTCCAACAAACCAAGGAGTGACTTGAAAATATATGAAATATATTGAAAAATATATTGAAAAATTTATGCACTTTCAGAGATTCTAGCTTAGAAGTCTCCAGTGCTAGGTGGTAGTTATTCCGATCTTTATCTGGCCTCTTTTAAGTGAAACAGTATATTTCAATTCACTTTCACATGAAGAAATGACCATCATAAAATATATAATGACAAGTTGTGCTTATTGCTCCCTATGTTAGTAGTTTCAGTTAAGATCAAAGGTGAAAGAGATATTGAGACTAAATCACTTTCCTGAGTCTGAAAAGTATTCATTCAGGTCAAGGTGAGGGACACAAGAGCGATGCTGTTGCTTACCATGCTGTGGAAAATCACAACTAGTCATTTTGCTTAGCTGCCATAAAAACAGTATCGGCTTTCAAACACAGAGCTGGAATGATGATAGTTGGATGAGAATTTACTGACAAAATCAGATGTTTTCTGATAGAAAAGAAATACCTCCATGAGGAAATCCAGGTCAGGGGAAATCTTACAAAAGAAAATTTTGAAGAGAGTTTTGAATAGGACTTCTAGATTTGGCAGAATGGAAAGAAAGTTAAAGTTATCCTAAAGAAAATGAACAGGTCCATATTTTCTGTGGTCATGTCCTCAGTTTGTTGCTTAAAAGGAAATTTTGTAATTTCAGACTTCCATGCAAAATTGTTTCTTTTAATTACACAGGCAATTCCTAACAGAATCTAAAATGTTATCGAGTCTTTTGTTTGACAAGGTAAGACTTTACAGATGCCAAAGTATTCTGGGTTTATAGAACCCTTTGCATTATTGTTCTTCTACCAAATGTACTATGGTGTTGTGGGTTAGGAAATAAAACAGTTCCCCCCCCCCATTCCCCGCTGGGGCTGTCCCGCAATCCCGGGGCTGGGCCGGCGTCGGGGCCGTCCCGCACGCGGGGACTGCATCGGGGATGGAGACGCTGGCGGGGCGGCGCCAATACCGGGGCTGTCCTGCGCGCAGGAACCGCTTCAGGAATGGAGCCGCCAGTGGGGCGGAGCCGGGAGTGGGGCCGCCCGCATCTGCGGGGGTGCGCGGGGACGGCTCTGGGGCCGGGGCTGCCCACAGCCGCATGGCGCTGCGGGGCCAGACCGAGACCGGGGCCGTGGGCACTGCCATTTTCCGGGTATGCATTTCCAGNCTTTTTCCCCGGGGGTGAGTTATCTGGCACTCATCGGCGACTATTGCTGGGGTCCAGAGACCACATCTTTTCCTCCATCAGCACTAAATCCCTCCTTGGGCTAACGAGAAGGGAAGGGAGGGGGTTGCGCGTGGTTTTCTAATTTTCTTGAGCTTTTCCTTCAGTCAAAGCCGGGCAGAAGCTCGCGCTGCTAAAGGGGTCCTCAGACCGGCCACGTGCTTCTCCTAACTACCCCGAAGTCTCTCCGGGGCCCAGAGAGAGACAAGCACTATCTCCAGAGCGTCCGCATCCCAAAACGGGCCCTGGGAAACTTAATTTGTTTGTCTATTTGCACTTTATTTGTCGGGTTTTTGTGTGTACACGAAATAAACTGATATTTGTGTGTTTTCTTCATTTTGTGGTGTGTTTGTGGCTTCTCTCGGAATCTCTTGTCCAAAATCGCTAAATTTGTGGTAAAACCACCACATATGGAATTACGCATACACAATGTTTTGGATGTTTTCCTTTCCTAGATTACAGTCTGCAGCTGTCAATCCAGTGGAGTTCAGTTGGTCCCTCTTCCTTACCTTTCTCTTCAAGCACAGCTTTGTACAATTTGACATCCTTTCCACGCTTATCTTTTTGCCAGGCAAGTCCTTGAAATACCTAAATTGCTTTAGTACTAAATCCTTGATAGCTCAGTAAATAACAGCAAAACACCTTCAATTTGAATAAAAATTACTTCTCAGTATGAAAAATAATAACACTCAGGGTTTTTTTGTACAAAAGCTAGAGATATAATTTAAAAACAAGCAACGCAATATGGACTGGTAAAAAAAGCTTTTCCTTTAAATTGTAATTGCTAGGGTGCATGAAATTTTAGCAAGTGAAAATTTATCTAAAACCCAAATAAATGTTACTTTGGTGATAGCTTTTATAATACTGCATTAAGCATCTGGATGCTCATTATACTTAACACCTGGGTCTGCCACAGTGAAAGTGTGAGTAATGCAACCAGTGACAAGAGGTTTACAAATCATGTTCAGTCTCTCAGGCTTTAAAATGAATAAACGAAACCCAGGCAAACTGAACACATTTTTATCTGATGAAGTATCAGTGTGTGCAGAAAAAATGGATGTATAATTCTATAACTTCATGCCCAGAAAGGATATTATTTTCCCTAAACATACTTCATTAAAAAGCATTTTGTTCAGGATCAACTCAGCAATTTAAAAAATCTTTTGTTCAGAAAAGCTAACTAAGAGATACAGATAGAATTCTATCAGACTTTAAGTTTTTGAATAAAAGGACAACCTTGAAGTTAAAAAAAATATAGTTTTCCTTCCTATGTATTTAGTGCTGTATTTTGAAAGTTGTATTCCTCAGATGAAAATAACTATGCTGAGAACCTTCACACTAAGATATACCACACTAATATTCTTCAATTAAAAGGCTTATTGAGGTAAAATCAAATTTTAAAAAACAAACCCACCAACAAGGTAATACAGTACCACTTCCATAAAGGTAAGCAGAAGAATAAATTGATTGCAACTGAAAAGATTTTTAATGCAAAGTTAACTTTGTTATATTGTACGCAAGTTAGATACATTTGAACTTTTTGAACTTCATCTTTCTCTGTAATACAGCATGGACATTTGATTTACATTTCATTAGTGGGAAGATTTAGTTAAATGACTATAGATTCTATTTTCAAACTTAGAACGTATCTCATACAGGGGAGTTGATAAATAAAATATAGTTCTTGCTGTTCAGATATTAAAATAGACACTAGGCAAGTAAAGCATTGGGAGGCGAGATTATTTCAACAGCCGTGCTATCCATGAGAAAGACATCAATGCTTTTAGCAGCATCCTTTATATACTGAAATCAGCAGAAGACTGTAAGCAGGATTTGATGAAAACTCCTTTCTGCTCCCTCACAAAGATTAACAGATACCCCACTAATAATCAGATGTATAAGTTTAAATTTAATATCTTCTTGATAAAAACTACCTAGAGTATTTCTGGTGACCTTTGCACTTTGCACCTCCTCTAGATAACATTTCTTTCCAGTGTTACTGAAATAATTTATCTTTCAATTTGGACAGAATTTGGTAAATGGGAGACATATAAAAGCATGCAAATTTCTAGAATTTCACAGCAGACAGATGACAAGTGCAGGGTCACTTACTGCCTTGATGCTTTCAAAGTGTCCACCTTCTTTTTCAAAGTCTATTGGCTGTCCATTGAGCATCCAATAAAAAGTGACATCAAGAGTGCTGTCATGAAAGGCTTTGCAACTGAGGACAATGCTCTCTCCAACCGTTAACTCTGTCTTCTTGGGAGTAAGCTCTATTCTTGTAGGTTCTTGAAATATAGAAGGATTAGGAACATTTAGGTGGAAGTCTACTTACAGTGCCATACTAAAATAATAAGACTGAGTACTGCTTATTCTACTCAGAGCTTATATTTTCTGTTTGTTTCAATTACACACTGTCAAATACTGAACTATATTTATAGTGTACACTGAGGTATGAAAGTGGGGATCAGGAGGTACAGACAGTTTCATGGAAGCAATATGGCAGAATCCTAAACAACAATCTATAGGACATCTGAGATGAACTAATTAATTTTATTAGTTTCAGGAAAAACAACTGATTTTTTTTAAGGCTGCAGCATTTGGAAACTTGTGATTGCATGAAAATTTCAGTCTTATAACATTGAATAAAGAAGGATGTGCCCTGGATTTCTACATAAAGGAAGGAGCTTGATAAAGAAGTCAGAAGAATTGAACACCTACAAACAAAAATCCATGATCGTATATGAATTCAAAAAAATATGATTTAGAACTTAATTGCAACTCAGTGGTTTGTTTGTTACTACTCTTCTTTCTTTAGATTTCATATTGGTACAATTATTACTAAAACATAAAAGTTAGTTCCCGTGCAGAGAAAGGTAGGGGTATAGTGAGTTCCCAGGGCTAAAATATGTTGCAAAGGATATTGATTCTTTCACTTGTAGAATTATTTATACTTTGAGCAATTTAATGTATATACTAATTTTTCTGACTCATCTACGATAGCTGAAGTATGCAATCACATGTAGGAATACAATGTTTGACCAGATGGAAATACTTGTTGGAAATACCTTTTTATTCTGCCTCTACAGTCCTATTGTATGGTTGATTGGGGGTTCTAAGTAATATTTAAATACTAGTCAAGAGAAACCATTGTTATTATCAAAGTATTTCTTCATACCTTTAACAGATATTGATGTAATGATTTCTGCAGATCCAAATACATTTACACCTTGGCATAAGTATCGTCCTTCATCAGACTTGGAAGCATTCAGGATTCGCAGGCTCCCATGTGGAAGGATAGTTATCCTGAGAAGGATAATAGATAAATATATAAATATCTCTCCCATCCTAGGAGTCAGTTCCATGCTGATATCCTTTACAGAAAATAAATAAGATTAAGGACTGCTGCCTCTGTAGCAAGGCATGATGAATAAGATAACTGGATTACCTTCTGTTTCAAAAAGGTTTGAACTCATTTTTCTCTTCGTTTCTTAATTCAAAATTTTCATGGAAGTATCAATGAATTAGTATCCTTTGACATTTATTGGTGGTGAATTTTAATAAAACTCTTGCAAAAAAAGTAAAGAAGGTAATTCTTTATAATTTGTCTTTAGAATTTCACCCCTGTATTATTGTCAAATCACATTTCAATATCAAGCAGACAATATTCCGTTTATTGAAAAAATGACCTTAGAAATTCAATCTGAGAAGAATCAGAAGCAAAATACAAAAGAGGATGAGAAAAAAACCCCATTAAATTACTTGTATCCAGTCAAAATAGGATTTATGACACTGCTACAAAGTGTAGCAAAGGGATTTAAATCTCTGCTTTTTTGTAGGTGGGCTTTTATTTTTTTCTTCAAGTCTTCATCGAGTGCTGCACTACTACATGTCTTGGTAAGTTACCCCACTGAACTATACTCATGAGAAATGTTGTTCAACCATTTACATTTATGAGTTTCAAATTTTTGTGTTGCTTGTACAATATTAATCATAAAGTCCATGAAGTTGCAGGAAAATTAATACTTTTTTTCTGTTCTAAAATGAGAATCTGAATTTATTCTGTCTTAAAGCTGCAGTGCTGGAAGAGAAGTAAATAATCATTGCTCCTTTCCTGACAAAGAACGACAAGCCTAAAGGGAAGATGGCCACTTTTACACGCATTTAATCCAAGCCCTGCTTGCAGATGTGAATACCTTCCCAGGCTGTGTAGTGGTTACTGCTGCCTCAAAGGTCCTGGGAGATGTAGGCTGGAAACACACCAGGAGGCATGGACACTGAAAGAAGATAATTCTCAGCACATGCTTTCAGATATCCCATAGAAGTGGAGGGGAGGTGGAGTATTTCCTATTCTTGTATTTGAAAACTAAGGTCAGGCCTCTGTGTCAGGGAGTCTAGCTATGTGGGTGGGTCTTCCCCAGTGACGGCTGGATTTTTAGATATACCTCCCCAGAGAGGACTTTCTACCTGTTAACAATATTAACTGATACTCCTGCTAGGAGTCCCCTGTTGAACTTATAATCAGAAATCACTAAGGGTACAAGGTTGTGGTTTATTCTTGAGAAGTATTTAACCAGGAGTATGGCACTTTCAACAGGTCTGGGTTGGGCTCTTCAGCAACCAAAAATGGGAAGGAACTTCTTTCTAGGCTGGATGTGTTAAAGTTTAAAGCTGAGTTCCCTTTGATTTATACTGAGTTATTTACCAAAGGCTTAAGATTTAATAATGTGCTCAAATTAAATCACTAATATGAAACTGTGCATCTTCTTTTTTTTGTCCCCTTCTATTTTATTTTTTTTTGTCCCAGGAAGAAGAATAATATTCCCTATTTTCTGACTCTGTGAAAAAATGGTGGTTTATCATCTAAAGCTTATAATCATTGTGGTGGAGAAAACAGAATTTCATTCCAGTGAAAAATGTATTTCTTTTCACTTCAGATATGAAACCATTCATGCTCTCAGCAGTGGCACCAGAGGCAGAAGAAAATAATAATTTCAAAAGTGGATAGGGCAGAAAAAGAATATGTCAACTCTCAGATTTCCTAGTGCTCTACATCACTAGTTGAGTCACATTATTTGTCCAAAGGTGATTTTATAGAAAACATAATTATATTAAGTGAATGCTTCTGTATCAGAATTTTGAGGTTTTGGATTTTTTTCCAACAAATAAAATAGCCTGAAATCTTGTTATGATACATCACACCTTTGAGGAAATGCTTTAGAAACTGACAGAGACAGAAGATTCTTTCACTTTCTCTCGGTGTAAGTTTTGTTTTCCTATAAAGATGCTTGGTGTTCAATGTTCTGAGGACATCTTATCATTAGTACGACAATAACCTTTGCAGAACAATAATAGTTTTCATCAATATACTGTCAGGATCAGAAAAATGAAAGGACATTCCTTTAGTGTTTGTAAATTATAAAATCTTATACCTTGCTTAAGTTTTGACAAAACTTTTTCATTTTGAGATTGGAAGAAAAGAAAGTTAGATGCATATGAAAGATAATATATTCAATTTTATGTATATTACCAATTACATTTCTGTTTAGCTAACACCTCTTGCTATCCATGATGAAAAGAGTAATCGCTCAAAGGAATTGCAAACACATTTGCTGGTGAGTTATTTGGCTCAGAAATAAATACTTTTCTTAAAGTGACTTGCACTCATCTGTTCTCCCTTTTTTTTGTGTGTGTTTTGGAGAAAAGCCAGGGCCTGGTTATGATGAAACTGAAATGCTTTATTTATTCACATAACACTTGCTGCACACAGCAGGAACATCGACTTCTCCTCCCTCCCTGTCAATATCTCTCAGTCACAGAAAGACCACTTGCATAGTATGTCTACATACTATAACAAGATAATAGCTCAACAGAATGTTTTTTAACTTCATGAATAGAACAGAAGCAAAGAGGGGAATATGGTGCTGGTGTGGAATTGAGGATAATTTAGGGAAAAAA
>VYZS01042355.1:6776-37882 GCA_013400695.1 Neodrepanis coruscans | reverse complement strand
GATACCATATTGCCTCATCAAATGAATCCCTGCTCTGCAGCAGGGCTGAACACTCCCATGTAGCAGCTTGTTATTTTAAACGGATCTGCTCTCTCCTACTTCTAAAAGGCCACCAAGAAGACTTGTCACCAATCTCTTACGGAGCTAGAAGGGGGAGGAAGAGTGAAGTGTGAAGAGTAGAATATCACCTGCCATCTGGACAAAGATGTGATGAGATGTAAAGTTTGGATGCACATTTGCGGTTCTTGAGCACATGCCAAGAGAGAGAGCTCAGCTACAATTATTTTAAAGCATTTCCAGACAGATGCAACCCTAGGTCATGGGAGAAGCTACACTGAGACAGGCAGGCACTGAACTCCATCAGGTTCTGTGCAAGGCATTGTCTGTGGGAGTGCTGCTGTGGTTTGCACAGAGCTTATCCTGTGAACAGAATCCCTGTGGTTAAAAACCTGTCCTGGGAATAAGAGTATGCCAGGATCAAGTGCCCTGCTCTGAGGTTTGTGTCACAGATTTTCAAATACTCGAAGTATGAAGGAAAGATAACGCAGGTATCTCCGAGAAACACCAGGAGTGGAAGGATTTAGGAAAATTTATTTCCAAAGGTGAGAACACTAAAAAAACCTGAAGAACATTAAGCCTAACAGTGTTAAAAACACTGGGCCTTGGGAAAAAGACACACTCCTGTTCTTTTCTGGACTTCTAATTTTTTTTTGGCTCTCTAGGGGCCTTCAAACATGTCTGCAAGGAGCTTATCTTTTTCCCATATCAGGGAGAGCTTCTTTGGAATGCAGTGGCAGAAAAACACTTAACTGTCTCTGGGAAAGATGCCTCTTCTAGGCGGGAGAGACTTCCTGAGTGAAATAAACCCTAAACCTCTGAAATAATCTTGCAGAAAGTGTCTCTTACACTTAAAAAAGATATGTTTAGCCTCTGAACTTTCATGTTTTTAAATGGGAGTTTGGCATTTGCATTTCATCTGGAAGCCCAAATGTCTTCAAGAATCCAGTGGCTTTGCACATCCATATTGATTTCAATGCTGAATTTCTCAGTGCTGTTGGCATCAGAGGAGTGTTGATAAAACCCTGCTCTGGCTGAGGTCAGTGGGGAATGTAGAATGGGCTTTACTGGGTAAAGGGCACTATAAAGCAGATGCTCTTCTATAATGCCATCCTTTTCCCTGGGACGGAACAGTACTTATACAGACATAATGAAGCCTCTGCAACCAACAATGAAATGCTACTGCTGAGAGCGGTGCTGCTATTTATGATTCCTACTTAATATGTTTTAAATGAGTTGATGAGCTCTAAGTATTAACACTAACATCAGTAAGTATCCTGAGCCAGATTCTTTGGGAGGGAAGCCTTGCCATGCCATAGTCTTTGGTGCATTTTAGTGCTTTTATCCCATCTGAAGATCTGGCTCAGTAATTGTGCAGAGCATAAAAGAGAAACCCATAAGTACTGTAAACAGAGGAAAACTGCTACTCTGGGAGTGTTTTAGTTAGGTTTTTCAACACTCATAATTAACATCCCTTTCCTAAACCATGGCACAAACTACTTGCAGAATGGGTTTTTTCTTTTATTTCTGCTAGTTTCGGTGACTAAATTTATTAAGTCATTAGGTTTGCTTGTGGATGTGTGTATTTGCTGTTCTCCTTTGGGTTATAATAAAAGGAGATCTTGGAAAAAAAAAAAGATTTCTTTATTTATCTGGCAATTTTGAGAATGTTTGTAGGGTAATGGTAAGCAATACAAACAAGCAGCCCAGTCTGGGGAGACACTGAGTGAGCAGCTGGGTTTGAATACAGCAATAACTAGTGACAGTGTTCTCCCGTCTGCCTGGCTGTCCCTGAGCATTGCATATGGAAACCTGTCACCATTTCTGCCATGGTCTAGAAACATCTGGGACTTCTAGGAAACAAATTGCTGGTTGTCTTGTTCAGAACCCAGACACAACATGCTGTTGCTTACGAGGGATCCTTTCTTTGCACCCCAAGTTGTTCAGTGGCAGGGATGCTTCTAGGCTGGTATAGCACGAGCTAGCACTGCTTTTTTGAGCACAGCACCAGGGCCATCCACTGCCCTGGCAGCACTATGACTGCACCAGGACTGTGTCACTGTTGGGTTGGATTTTTTGAAGAAAATGAGGCTTCCAAGGGTGGCAGAGCATCCCTGAATGCCCCAAAGCCTCATGTTCACAGGTTTGACAGCAGTGCCTCTGCACCCATATCTGTGGAACTTCTCCAGCTTTATGGAAGTGCAAAGGAGAATCCAGTCAAACTTACTGTGTTGAAGGCCAACAGGCTGGATTAGATCTACCTGACCAAGGTAAGAGAAAGCAGATATGGATTATGGAAAAAAATCCGTCTTCTCAGAAACAACCCCCAGCCTTGCTATGGTGAGGGACAGATGGGGTCAGACATTCCCAATATCTCCCTGAAGGACCAAGTGATGATGATGTTGGCTTGTGCCTGCAAGTCCCGTCCATATTTCCGTGTACAGATGGCAGGAGATGGTACTGGGATAAAGGAAACATCTCATTTTTCTAAACTGGAAATATCCTCCCTGCGCAGGTCTGACACACTGACTCCCCCACCCCCTGCAGTGGTAGTTGCATCCATTTAGCTCCTTTTGATTCTGAGTGTCATTGAATGTGGTTTCCCTAATTTTCTGTGTGACAGCTTCTGTGTTTTTTGGGGTTTTTTTCCTAAACTGTTATTTCCAATAAAATGAGAGTTAGCACAAACCGGACCTATGTTTGCTTTTTCAAAGCAAATCTAATTACTCTTCTTAATAGAATTGCCTTTTGTTCAAGGGGTTGGATTGAGATGGAAAAAAAAGTTGCAAGCAGATGCTAATCATTTTGCATGCAAATTACTAGCATTTCTTTTACAAATATTTCATGCAGGTTTTTAGTTTAACAATTAAAAAAGATCTGCTTTTTCAAACCTCTTTCCATAATATCTGTAGATATTTAATAAAATAGCTCAAGCTCTAAATTGCCAAGTAGTAAACAAATAGATGTATTTATTTACTTTGTATGCAAAAACAACTCAGTCAAAGACATATTTCATATAAAGTTAAACCAGAGAAATTTGCCTTTTTTTTTTTCCCTACAAATCACCAGTACACTCTTTAATGAGGAGAACTGGTGGAATTTCTGAATGAACTGAGTTCACAATGGTCCTGACAATGAACCTCTGTGGACTTTGTGCAGAAAATAGAGTCACTGTTTATTTCTGTGTTTAAAGACTGAAAAAGATGAATGATTAAAAGATGAAGCCATCTATCCTCTGACTATCTTGTACCTGGTACCTATCATGTACCTATTTCAGTCAAGGAGTGAGATGGAGAAATAATTGAGTAGGTAACTATAAACATGTTTCAAATGTCCCTGCAGCAAGTGAGGAGGTGAATTGCATGCTCATGGTCATGCAATGCTTTACCATACCATTACCTCTGGAGGAGGATGTTCTTATGTTCTATCAGAAGCATGTGGGGGACACAAGGTTACGGATCTTGCTTTATAGCTGTGGGATGAAGAGAAAGTATTGGGCTTCAGATCTGCCAACTGAGCACATTTCATCAACAGTGAACTTGTCTTATAAATGAAACCAAACAAATTAAAAAAAAAAATTTGCATGCCCCAGAGGTCTGGTAAATAGATCAGTGATTTTCCAATACCTTTGATTATCTCAGATTTCAGTATCTGCAGCAGTGGCTGCTACGAACGGCTGTGTTAGTGTGAAGCCTGTTATGCACATTTCCACTTTCCTCCTTCCCACCTTTTCTCAACCTAAGACAACTGAAACAGCAGTTACTACCTGATTGAACATAATTGCCCCAATTAAGTTTGACAGTAAAGCTTGTAGAGAGGTTCTGCCATTAGCGTCCCAGTAGGCTTTCGATATTAGTTGCCCCAAAGCCATCAGCATAAGTCACGTGATGAAACTAGATGATGCAGTGTAGCTAAAGGCTTGCTGTTGGCCATCAAGAAGATATCAGTGAAGAAAAACATAAGGGTTTGTATGTTAAGGAGATTTAGAGGATACTCTAGATACCCTTGGTCAGTGCTTGGGGGAGAGTAACCTGTGTCCTGCTCCTCTGTCCTGTCTTCTTTCTGGTCATCCAGTTCTTCCTTTTCCATCCTCTTGCTCGGTGTGTTAAGTCTGTACGTAGTAGTGGCCATGCCAAAGATTCCTGGGGATCAAACCTGTGGAGACCCTGTGGAATTTCAGTTTGGTGGTAGGGTGAATTGTGTCCTCGTATGTGTTTGTCCCCACATGGCACAGATGTTGCTGATGAGGTGATATACATAAGAAGAAGAAGAAGAAGTAAAACTGATATTATTTAACTAGAACTTAGCTGTCAAATCCGTGGGTTTTCTCAGCTGCCGAATGGACAGGGCTGGGGTGTTTCTTAGTGGTGTTGCCATGGTTTGCGTCCTGAAGTGCTATTTCAACTGAATTGTGGGGGATGAGGAATCAGCCAGCCAACTCACAAAACCAGTGAAATGCTTTTGTTTGCTTGTGGGGGAGATTAAACATTTAAACAAATCTATATTTTTTCTTTATTTTTCTTAAATCTTCATTAAGTTGATGTCTGTACATATATTTGCTTTAAAAGAATAGAATTTTGCTGTTTTATTGGTACAAGTAGATATATAATACAGCATCTGCTTTTATTAACTACTGCTGCATGTCATAAAATACTATACTGTAGTAATTTTAAAATAGATATTTATCTGAAAACTTAATTTTCAATAACTTTTACTTATAATCGCTCTTTTTTTGTTCTCAAATGACATTTTCAAAATGCATTAACTTTTATAATTCTTCCCCATTGAAAATGTTCTAGTTCCATGGTGAAATTAAAACAGGTGGAAAATCCAGATATCTCATGCACAGTAAATTCCGTATTTTGGTCAAGTTGGGAGCTATCTTTCACAGCCTGGCAGCTTTTCAATCCCCTTGAGGGGAATTTTCTTGATAAGTTTTTATTGATAGGGCAGTGAAGGCATGGGAAAGGAGATTGAGTTGTCCAGTTTGGTTTAAGAGCTGCTGCCTGGCTGGGCCTGATGCCAGGGATTACCCCCGAGCAAGCCAGCACAGGCAGCACAGCAAACTGCCCAGCTCCTGGGTGAGCTGCATCTTTCCAGGCAAGACAAAGCCCGGAGATGAAGAGCAGATTTAAGGAACTCTTAAACACTGATCTTTTGGGAAGCTACTTCAAACACCATTTTATAGTGCTCTAAGTCATCTAGATCTCTCTTAACTTTTTTCACTCTCTTTTAAAAATACTTATTTCTGCAGCAAGGAAGATTCCCTCAGATAGGGCAAAATGACCTGTTGTACTGATGGTATTTTTATCTGTGTGGTGCTAATGATTGATGCAAAATTCACGTGTGCAGCCCAGCTCCACACTTGCTGGCTGTGCTTTATCTTCTGTGGCTTCAAGCCTGCCAGGCTCCAGGGGTCTGTTGGATTTATTGTCAGACTAGGAACACTTTATGTAACATCCAGATCTCTTGGGAACACATACCTGAGTGTTGCTGAATGTTCGGAATGTTCACTCCTGAACAAAGTCTGCAGTAAATATGTGGCATCACTCCAGATGCTTTGCTCAGATATTGGTCCTGGGGTTTCTGTTGGCAAGGTTGGAGACAAAGGTAAAGGCTTGGGAGGAAGCATCACTCGCCTGTAGCAGCACCTGCCTTCACTTACAGGACTCAGAAATACCCTCTAAGAAGGGATATTTTTCTTAAAACAGTTTTCCTTCAGAAAACGTATTTGCATTGCGGCTTGAACTTTTTTTGCAAGAATATCAGAGTTTTTAGGAACTTACTGGGAGAATTTATTTGGCTAGTATACATTTTCTGCTCAAGATTGAATTCTGGGGAGAAAACCTAATCTACTAACAAACATATCTGGCTCAGTGAAGGTTTGAGAGGCCAGTGCCACAAAATGCCCTGGCCAGCCAGCTCTTTTAAAAGAGTTTTTATGTTTCTCTGCTGTAAAAATCTTGAGAAGTTACTGGGACATGACAAGTTCTGGTCCATAGCTGAGTTTAGTTTACTCTTGGAGACTTCATGCAAAGCCAGCACAAGTGGCAAAGGCACTCCCACAACCAGGGGGATGTCTTGGACAGACCCACATGTCCTCTGCACTGGAGCAGGTGTGGAACTGCTTCGCAGTATCTGAAGAAAGACTTGTGTCAGAAATCTTTAAAATTACTTCTTTTTATTAAAAGACTTCCAGGCTTTGTTCCAGCATTTCCTCACATCGTTTTTGAAATTAAATGGTTTATTTGCTTTTGTACTCTTGTTTCTTTGAATCCACTTAAATGGTTCAATAAACTCCCCTTTGCCTATAAGAATTTGAAGAAACCTCAGTATTTTAGATAATGATCATTACACATTTCTTGCCCATCACGGGAAAGATATGAGCAAAGCCGGGGGAAAGCATTAGGAACAAGGCTGTCTCTGCTTCTCAACTCTCTTTTTTTCTGATTTCGCTTAGTATTTCAGTCTAAATCCTGGCAAATTCCTGACTTTTCCTGCACATTTTTCATGCCTGTTCAGTGTGGGCTGTTTTGCAAACTGCAGCTCTGCCAGGGAAGGAGAGCCTTGCCTTTCAGCCAGGAGTTTTCTGGATGGGTGATATTGCTGGGATCTGGCATTACTGCTGCCTGTTGTTTTCTGTTGTTAACTAACTGCAATGCATGACTGTTGTCTATTGCTCAGTGATGCCTAATTTAGAAGATCAGTGATTAATTCCTTCCACTGCTTTTTCTCTGTCTCTCACTGCAGGATGTTTTCACACCAGAGTGCAAATTTAAAGAATCTGTCTTTGAAAACTACTATGTTATTTATTCTTCCACGCTGTACCGGCAGCAAGAATCTGGACGAGCGTGGTTCCTGGGACTCAATAAAGAAGGTCAAATTATGAAGGGAAATCGAGTGAAAAAAACCAAACCCTCATCACATTTTGTACCCAAACCCATTGAAGGTATGGAATCTGCCTGCTCTCTCCATCAGTGGGATATGGGGAAGGGGGAGTTTGCAACTTCAGATTTGGGGTTTCCTGGGTGGGGTTGTGTGGCTTCAAGTTCAGAAACCATGGAGAGTACTTGTTACACTTCAGAAAGGTGCTGGGCTTCGCTGTTACCATTTCATCTGCTTTCCCTCCCATATAATAAACTTGGCACATCATCCCAAAGGGGTTTCTTAGCTTTGGGATGCTAAAGGATGAATTTAAAAGCCTGGCAACATGAGAGATTGCTGGAAAAGAAAAACAGTCGATGAGCAGCCAGCAGTTCAAATGGAATCTGATCCAGCAGTGATCATAACATTGTGTTTTCCATTAACTTTTTGCCAACGTATTTCAGTAGCTTTCCAGTCCCGTGATGAGTCAGTAGAGACAGGATTTGTCTCACCTGGTTTGAGAGTTTGGCACTCTGTTTATAGTGACAGAAGAAAAATGGGTCTTACCAGCACAGCTGTGGATGTACTGAGATGACTTAAATCTGTTCTTTCTCATGTGTAAAGACATCCTAGTCAGTTATGAGAAACCTTATCACAGTTGTCCAAAGTTAGATGGGATGCTGTCATGCCATATGTCTTTATCACAGTAAGACTTTGGTGAAAGTCATGGAGTTGAAGTTTTGCCTTCCTGCTTATGCCTGTACACTGCTGAAGTGTGCCTTCTACTCCTGCAGGGCATTTTGCTTTTTGTGGGCTGGCCCCTGAGAAATGTAGAGAAACATATGTGATGAGCCTACTACTTAACAGGTATTAACTTGATTCTGGAAACAACTAATTATTTCTGTTGCTTTAGAAAGGCACTACTTTTTGATTCCCAAACTACGTACATCTTTCTGATCCCATCTTGGACCTGCCAATTCCCACCTCAGGGACACAGCAGCCTCAGCTGCACAGCTCTGTGCTCCCTCTCACTACCACATGTTGGCTGTGGGAGAAGGGATTAACTCATGCTTTTTTAACACATTCCATTCACAAGTGGTGGAGGCCACAGCCAACTCCACACAGTAGTAACAGTTTTTAAAGCTTCCTAGCTCAGGTGCAGGGGCAAGTGAGTGTGAGTGAAAGGCCAGTTCAGGAAGGCAGTTTAAAATTATAAGTTGGACCACTGAATTTAAGCAAAATGAGAGAAATTCAGTGCAGCATTTCCAGAGTATTTGTGGCCTTTTCACAGGAAATGGAGATGTTGAAAGAGCAGAGAATAGCCTGGAGATGCTTGTCCTGTGCTTGTTTTCAACAGCCAGGAAACTTTTCTGCAGCCAGGAAACTTTTCTTGTTTATCTGAGGCATTAGTGGGATTTTTGCTCTAAGTCCTTGTTGCACTGTGCTAAGGAACAGGGCCTGCTTGAGGCGTGAGGTCAGTCACCAGCTTCTCCTCTGCCTTGGCTGGGGGAAGAGTCTTTTGTAAGTGCCAGCTTTCACAAGCTGGGTTTCTATCTCTATCTGGTATGTCTTTGCTGCCTAGCTGGATGTTGGCTCTCATTAGTGAGTTCCTTTGAATCAAGGTTTCTCTATTAATATGGCATGCATGGCATGTGCAGAACAGCTCAGTAGTTGTCTTCTGCATGCATTAAACTAGGTCATTCCTGTGGCTCTCCTCATGGAAAGCCTTGTCTTAATAGAGGTGCCTGACCCACAGTGGAGGTCTCATTGCAGCAAATGCTGCTCTGGCTTTCCATTTTGAGAAGCCAGCCCAGCCCAAGAGCTTCCCTTTCCCGCAGTTGCATCCTCCCACACTTGCTTCAATCACAGCTGTCACATAACCTCCTGAGCGAGTGAGTGCTTTGGAAGTTGGCAGCCAAATTAAGGGCTCCTCCACTCCTTCCCTCCTCCACATGCTTTGCAGTCAGCCTCTGTGAGCACTGCTGCATCAAAGAGCTGGCAGTCTCCCAAGCCAAGGCACGTGTCAGCTTCCCAAAGCATTCAGCTGTCTGGGACTGTGACTCCAGACGGAGGACTCTGTTCTGAAGATTCAAGCTGAAGATTCATTGTAGGTAGCAGGGGTAGCTTGCAGGGAGGGTTGGAGTAAAACGCGCTCATCTCCACGTGACTTCTCTGTGCTGCATCTATCAAAGTCCCTGTGAGCCAAGTTTGCAAGCAGAGATGTTACAGAAAAGGGGCAATTCCTACCCTGTTTTAACAGCTTCTTTTTCTTTGTCATGGCTCTAAGGAAATATTCGAAACACTCTCCTGCTTTATTTTTATGTCTCTTCTGCAGATTGCTGTGGCATGCCCCAGCATGTGGGCTTTGCTGCTTATTCAAGCAGCAGTTCCCATCCACAGCAACTTCTCAGCTTCCATCCACAGAAATTCCCCCAGGTTTCCTCTTTCTCAGTCCAGTACTGCCACCAGCATTAGCTCTGCCAAGTGATGGCTGACACAGGAATGTGTGCAAGGAGGAATCTACTCCTCTGGGAAGGAGAAGTGTCACATATATTGTTAGGAATCACTTCACCCACCATTTCAGTTATATCCGAGATAAAACTTTCCAGTTATTTGTGATGTGCAGAAAAATTATGCAACAGTTTAGTGAAGAGAGCATTCTCAGGGAAAGAAAACGCAAAAAAAGCCCGTATTGGCAAACGAACTCCTTTAATTCCAGTTGCTTCATTCTGCTTTCTGAATTCATAAGTCTTCTTGAAATTGCAAATGGACAGCAAACTAATACATAAATAGGAAATATCCTCACAGGTAATTTCTAAGTACTACATGTGTGTGCATGTGCATATATACACAGTGGTATCTGTGTTTATCTATGGCTTTTAGCAGCTACAGCTTTCTGCTGTACTAAACCCACTGAATGTTTTCACTCATGTATATTTTCAGTTTGCTGGAAGTATTCTGTACAAAAGTCAACAGATACCAACTGGCAAAGTTTTGGAGTTTGGTTGGTATGAGGTTTTTTTTAGTTTAGTGTAGGTAGGTTTTGTTTGTTTTTGGAAATAGGGTTAAGCTTAATCAATATGAAAGCACAAAAAATTTACTAAGTAATAACAGGGGAGACGTTAAGTTCGTCTCCCATCTGTGCACAGGCAAAGCCAAGGAAAACAGCCTGGTAGGCAGCAGTTGATGTACTATGTGGTGCCAGTTTTGCTTAAAAACACACATACACAACACATTTCTTTTGATATTTTTATTTCTGATCACTGATCTTTCAAGCTAAATGAGCTCTAAAGTGCAGACATATAGATCGAACTAGACTGCACAAGAAATGAGCTTGAGTGTAATTGTCGCTTGGACAGCAAGCAATCTTTTAGAGTAATTTCAGTCTCTCTAAGTGTCTGTAATGACTAGTAATGAACAAACCCTGCCATCCACAGTGCCTCTTGTTCTTCTAAATATCCTAACCCATCTCAAACAATGGGAGATGTATCCAGTCACTTAAGTGAGAATATTTTCATATTCTTATTGTGGATGTGCTGTGTTACTTGTATTTCCTTCTCACTGAAAACGTAATTTCCAGATCACTCTCCCAAAAGAGCCATATTTCCTCTCTCACCTGGCCCAAGCCCAAGCCAGAAAGCACTTGGAGTGGCAAATCTGGCCACAGGAGGCAGAAAACTTTTTGTCCATCTATGTCAGCAGAGCAGCCCGTAATTCCAAATTTATGGTGCTGAACCCCTCATAGTGTGACACGTCTCAGATATGAAGGTGACCTGGTAATGACTAGTCTGGATCCATTTATTACCCAAGCAGCCAGATCTTTCCCGGTGGGATTCCTCAGGGATGCAACATCCAGGTTGTGTTTCAAGCAGAGTTCTCAGATGTTGCAAAGAAGTACCAGGCACTGTTAAGCAGGAAGATGCAGTACTACTGAAAATGCTTCAAAGGTATCACCTTAATACACAAAACATCAAATCCTTGAAAGGGTTGGAAGGGACCTTAAATATCATCTGGTTCCAACCTACTTGCTATGGACAGGGATGCCACACACTTGATCAGGTTGCTCAAGGCCCTGGCATTGGACACTTCCAGGGATGAGACATCCACTTTACCTGTCTTTGCTCCTCTCTTAGCTCCTCTCTTGGGTCTATCTTTCAAGAGGGCAGGCTTTGGTATGTTTTCTATCCTACAGTAACTCACTCGTTCATCTGTCAGACTCTGAATCAACACGTTAGATGGCAGTATATTAGACGATGATGTATTTTAACCATGATTTTACTTGGCTTTTTGTCATCCCGTATTGCCTTTCTTACTTGAACAAAGTGTGATTCCACCTGGCAGCATCCTTTTACCATCATTTTACCACCAGACAGACGTGAGCTCAAATGCCTCTGAAATGCATGAGCTGGGACTGGGTTTAAAACACAGTAATTAGAGGCAGAAAACGAGGGTGCCTAATAACTATCTCCCCCCTACCCCCTGACTGCTGCTGCTCAGACAATTAATTCTCTCCACTGAGGCATTAGCTAATGCAACTGCTCCTGCAGATACCAACACCCGGAGCTGTGGCATCTGTCAAGGGAAAGAGCCTGTCTTTGGGCTGCCTGCCAGAGGATGTTGGCCCAGCCCAGCCCAGACCCCAGCCAGGCTCCATGGGGCATGTGATGATCCTGCAGTGCTGGCGACCTGCCCACCTGCTGAACGTCAGCTTAGGAAAACTTTGGTTACTCATGAGGGTCTGGGGCAGGGAAAGGCAGGAGTGAAGATGGATGGATGGATAGATGAACAGATGGGATATATCTAAGCTACTTAATAAGCTTTTTACCATATTCCAGAGAAAAGAAGTGGAGTCTGTTGCATCCTCTGAACCTCCTCAACTTGCAGGGATGCCAAGTGAGAAATACTAGAGTCAGGACACAAAATGGTGGTTCTCAAACTCAGGCAATCCCAGCTGCCCACGTGATCTTGGTGTCATCATGTGAGTGGTGTGCCAGTGCCATGCCTGGAAAATAGAAATGAGACTGGGATCCTGTGCCAGCACATAAACAAGAGATCGAGCTGTTTCTGGGTGACAGGCAGATTCCTCCATGCCTTTGCCTTCAAAAAGAATGGTCCCTGCCATGCCCTTCCTACTCTTTTGTATCCCCAATCTCCTTCCTAGTTTCTGATTTGTTTCTTTGTACAGATTTTTCCCTTGTGAATAGCAGGCACTGCTCGTTAGCAGGGGAGCAGGGAATTGAAAGCCACAAGAACCAGGCATGGCACAGTTCCACTGCCGTTCACCCCCTTCCATTAATGCCTGTGGCTCTTCAGCAGATCAAGCTAACGGCACTTTCCAATTAAAGCATGAATATGGATGTGTTGATTGGAATCTAGGGCATAGGAGCTGATTATCTGATTGAAGCTCCAAAGCATTAGCTTAGTTTCCCGACATTAAGGGCTGTATTTGGCTTGGTGTGTGGGTGTGGGTGGGTGGGAGAAGCAAGGCGAAGCAGGGAGGAATTCTTGTTCTAGAGGAATTGCTCATCCTTCCAAAGCTCCTTGTGCTTTGCGCACCAGCAGACCTCCCAGGCGTCTGGGCATGCCAGCTGTCACACTGCTGCTGGTTTACCTTGATGCAGGTGATGGGGGCAGTGTGTCTTCAAACACACACACACACACACACACACCCCCACAAAGACCTGCAGAGAGCTGCAGGTCCTGAACCACAAAGATGTGCTTCAGAGCTGGGAAGATCTGGGCACTCACAACAGTCCATTTGCAAACATCCCCCTCCCTGGTCCGTGACACATCTCCATGCGTGAGTCACGCTCAGGCTTCCTCACTACAGAGAGTAACAAACTGCAGTCCAAGACCCTGTGTTGTACAACACATCAGATTGTCCTTAAAACCTTCCGTGTGTCCATGTACATACCAACCTGTGTGTTGTGCTGTAGTTCAGCATATGTGCGCAGGCCTCGTGTGTAGGAGAATATCCAGGCACTCTCTTGTGCTTGATGCCATGGAAGTACTGCATACACTGATACTGTAGGTATATCTAAGTACTGAAAATATGCTTGTCCTATGCTGTTACAGATTTTCTGGCATGGGCTGTTGGCACAGCCTGTCTGGTACAGAGGCTTTGACAGCTCTGTCTGAAAAACTGAATGTGAGCAGCCTCCAGCCATTTCCCATATCAGTAATTGTATCATGCACTAGACTGGAAGATTAACTTACAATTCTTGCCCTATTTGCTTGCTACGTACAGGGTCCCTATAATTTGTAGCTTAAAATATAGTTTACTTTGGTGACCTGGTTTGTATTCATAACTCTGTGGGCCTTGTTAGCACCTCAGTATTTCTGCCCAAAGGCCATGGATGAGGGAACTGAGGAAAGGCAGCGTGTCTTGATACAATTGCTGTAGGCTTTGGTTGTGCTCAACCTTTGTGGTCCAGCCTGATTGACTATTGGGTTAGGTTGAGATGAGCTTGGGAAGTGTAGCTGTTTCGAGGAAGAACTTAGGGAGGTCCCTCCTGCTTCAGCTTGGGACCAGAGAGGTTAGGATGAAAGCAACAGTGCACTTGAGGTAGAGCTTTGTAGGGAATGTCAGGGGCACTGGGGCAGCACTGCTACAAATACTTAATTCTGTTGTGCAAACATCACATCAGAGAATAACATGGTAACAGAAGTGCTATACAACCTGAGTGCTTATCAAAGGCCCTGCAACTCAGGATAAGAAATCACAAAGGCACAAGTGTTCCTCAGTTGTTAAGCATTTCATATTTTTGTTAAGATTTTGTTAAGATTTTGACTTGCCACAACAGGCAAATTAATCATCATCATGTTGTTAAGTGACACCCTCCAAGGTGCAGCTCAGCAGCTGAAAGGGGATATAAGAACCCTTCTCTGTCTGTTGCTGCCATGCTACACACTGTTGTTGCAGCAGACAGCATCAGTAGTCTGGGTGTGATGGGCAGTCCTGGCATTGCTTATCCTGGCCCAGACCCATGGGACAAGTCCTTCATTTTCTGTTTTTTCTAATTTTCATCAAACTTGCACCAGTAGCAATAGCAGTTTGCAGAGAAGTACCTGCCTTGAGACATGCTGGGAGACCCTGTGTGTGTGTGTGTGTGTGTGTGTGTGTGTGTGTGTTTAAATTGCTTTGAAAGCCTTGCTTGAAAAATACTCTGGGAAAAGTAATATTTTTTTCACTGCTCGTATTTTCAATTCAATATCCTTCCTATTAATACACAGTTGACTGCACTTTATCTCTGTCCTGTATTGTTGCACACTGCTATAACTGTTTATCTAGCCAGGAGTAAAAATACAGAGCAATAATGTCATTTGCAGCCTGCCTCTAATTGCTGGGATTTATTTGCAAATCAGAGGAGGTTATAAATACAAGTGCTTAGATTGCCTTTTAATACATAGGGTAATTTTTTTCATTTCTTCGGATAATGTTTGAACTTTTGTTCATGTTGATTACCCAGAACCAAACCCAGATGGAGTCTGTCCTATATTAGAGTTCTGTGGCATTGCTTAATGGTGTGACAGCTTCACAAAATGAAGCAATGCACAATCATTTCTTTCTGTTCTAATTTTTGCAAAGATCCAGACATAACATTTGCAGTCTGGACCTACCTTGTGTTCTCAACTGCACTGTGCCTGCCCTTGAGATGTCTCACTATTTCAATCACATCTACACCTTGCCACATTTGCAGTGAGCTCATCAGAGATGCTCCCCTTGGTGTAAGGTGCTGAGCCACTCAGCCCATGCCCCTGCTGTGGAACACCTCATATGGCACAAGGACAGCCATGAGGACTTAGTCCACATGGTGAGTTGGATAAATGCTCTGTGCTGCACAGGATGTAGGGGTGTGCCACGCCTTGGGCAAATGTTGCCTTCTCTGGCTGTCTAGCAGGTACGTTTTTATAGGACACACATTGCTTAACCAGAATCTGGAGAAAAGGTGTATTCTATCCACCCTGTTCTCAGATGCTGCCAGATGACCATGCAAAGCTGGGATAGCTCCTGGCTTGCTCTCACTGAACTCATTCCCATGTATCTGCTCACAGCCTTGACATTGGCTGGCTGTCTTGATTTACAGATGAAAAAATACGAAGTGCTGAGAGCTCAGCTCTTGGCCGATGGAGCCAAATGTGCTTGAGTCACCACTTCTAGATCCAAAGCTCAACATCCAGAAGATTTGAATGGCTCAGATGCCGGTGTAGTTTTAATTCAAGTCTCTCAAGGGCTTTTGTTGGAGGTTGAGAACTGGGGACCGGGTAATTCTTGTTAGATAATAATCAGCATCTCATGACCATACATGGTTCTATGAACTGGAATGTTTATTTTATATATATGAACATAACATGAAAAAATAGTAAGGTGTAGAAAACCTAGGAAGATTTATCTGTGAGCAATCCCTTGTTTCTCTCTGTGCCTTTGGAAGAATCCAGAGACAGAACGAGCACCTGGCCGGCACTGAGGGCAGGTAACAGATCCTGCATGGTAACAGGATCTACTTCTAGGTCACTGAGGTTTGTATTGGGCTTGAATTTCAGTCTCATATACAAAGAAATAATTCATTATGTTCACTAAGGTCTGTTCAGGGCTGTTAATAGGTATGTCTTTTCTGTTTACAGTGTGCATGTACAGAGAGCCATCGCTGCATGAAATTGGAGAAAAACAAGGACGCTCAAGAAAAAGTTCAGGGACACCAACCATGAACGGAGGCAAAGTTGTTAACCAAGACTCGACATAGCTGACAAATACCCTCCCTTCTTCCAACTCCTCCCCTCCCACCCACCTACCCACCCCACCTGGCGAAACCACACTGAGACGATGACAACTGAGCAAGGCAGGACCTACTGGTAGTGGCTAGGAGTGTGAACTCCAGAATCTTTCTTTGTGTAGGACGAGAAAATTGAATCCCAGATCCTGCCTGTTGCAACGTTTTAAAAAACAAAAACAACAAAAAAAAATGAAGAAAAATGTTTTAAATCAGGACTCCATTAACATTTTCAAAAGCAAACTGTTTGCTCTGTGATCAAAGGGGAAAAAAATCTCATCTCTGCATAATAATAATAATAACAACAACTAATAAATATAATAATAATAATAAAGATGTTACCTTTAAAAATAAAGCTTTTGGAAAATTGAACTTAGCATATGATGTGCGAGAAACACATGGGAAATGCAGCCTGGGACTGTGCTTTCTGTCTTATACTTTCACCTCACATTCACACCACTGTTTTTAACATCCCTGCTTCCCTGGGTATGGATGGGATTTTTCACAAAGCAGGAAAGGTAGGGAGGGATTATGAGTATGTTTGCTCTGCTATCAGTAAAATATGGCCTGTCCGAATTAGGAGTCTGACAGTTATGGGCAATGAGGTAGCTACTCTGTATTCAGCTTTTTCCATCTACATTCAAACACTGCGTAGTTATTTGTTGCTAATGTCACTCTCTGAGTATGTTTGACCCAAGTCTGGCATTTTATGCCTTTTTATCATAATTATTTATATTTATTGGCTTGTTTTACTGTATTAGTTGCCAGGGGCATTTCGGAAATGGGTTTTCAGGTCTCACAGGATGAAGTGATTATATTTATTAGGGGGAGTTAGGAGATAAAGGCAAGGACAGATAACTGCCTGCTTTAAAATAGGAAACAGAGCAAGAAACGCTGCTCAAGTCCTTGCTGTCAGATGGAAATGGTGAGGCATGTGCTGTATGAGAGGGTAACACAGGGATTTCAGTGATGGAAAGAGGGGTGTCTGGGGGGGTAGAGAGGGTGTGTAGAGAAGGGAGCAGCTATAGGGGAACATGAGTGGTTGTGCCTGTCCAGCTGTGTCAGGGTGAGGAAATGCTGTCATGCCCTTCCAGCAGCTGGGGTCTCCCTGAGTGTTACAGCTCCACATATTTTACACACGTTCAAAGCTAAGGCTACAAATCCCTCTAACCCACAGCCTTACCACTGCGAAGCCTGTGGTGGAATGAGCTCCCCTGCCTGAGATGCTGCAGCAACCTGGGTATGGGTGTGGGCATGTGTCTCACCAGTGCCAGGGCTGCAGATGCTGGAGGAACACTTCAAAAGTAACAAATGCACAGATGGGGAAAGGAAAGTGATGGGGTGAGGGATACCCAGTGCTGAGCTCACCTGCAGTAACAAGGAAATTAGTGGAGATTGGCAAGGCTATCCTGTTTGGCACTTTCTCTTCTTATAGTTTGGGGGTCAGCAGTGAAACACACACCCTTGCTCCCGGGTGGAACTAAAGCAGGGCAATTTGGGCAGATGCCTCTTTCTCTGACCACGCACATTAACTTCACTCTCTGACCTCTTGCAGCACCCAGTCACTGCAGGCAGGAGCAGCAAATCACAGCAGCAATACAGCTGCTGTTACAAAAATAGGCACTACCTTGGCCAAGGCTTCTGGGAAGCCTTTGCTGCTCAGGCCATGGACTCCTGTGGGAGGTGAAAAGCAAAATGAAAAAGCACCCAAGGGCCTGGAAAGGGGTGATGGGTCCCCTATATACGAGGGGAACCAGCCTAAAGCCTTGCCATTACAAGCCGGGTGGGAGTGTTTGTGTCATTAGTAAGTGATGGGCATATGTGAATTACCAAATACCATGTTACTTGTTGAGGCTCCTCTGCTATCCCAGCCATGCCTCTGCTGGCTGGTGCCCACACACACAAAGCTGCTGTGGCTGTGGGAGAGAGGAGTGCCAGGGCTGGTCGTGATGTTCCTGACCTGGATGCCCCCAGTTCCACGACACTCACCAGTGCTGGAGCGTGTCAGGGCTCGGTGAGCAGCTCTGTACAGGTGCAGAACAAGTGGAGAAAGCAAAGAGATAGCCAAATTTCAAGGTTATGGAAGACTCCCAGGATCAGCATGAAGGAATGAATTTCAAGCATGTCCTTTTGTGTTTTGAAAAGCTGAAACCTTGGAAAAAAGAGGCTCTTGCCATGGCTCTGCCACTTAATGCTGTACCTGCAGGCAGTCCTTTGTATTACAGGTTATCTGGGGCTGCCTTACTGCTGCCCTCCAGTCCCACAACACTGGGGCAAGGTCACTAACACATGATAGCTTGGGAACACACACCCAGCCCCATCTAATTCATTGCCTACATTTCAGCTCCCTCACAAACTAGAGACACCCCAAGCTAAGGGGTGGGGAGGCAGCTTACTCACTGGACACATGTACATTCAGAGAAATGGAGTCTCAAGACCAACACATTGAGATAGCAGGTCCCTAACCAAGCCACCAAACAGCAGGCCATGGTTTAGGAACTGAGCCACAGCCTTTCCAGTTGTCCTGGACGGAAAACCCAGTACCTACCCCAGAACAGAACACCCAACAACACACCTTGATACTACAAACCTCTTCTGAACCCAGCCACAGGCAGCTTGCCAAGGGCACTGATGTCATCAAGAGCAGCTCCAACATCTGAGCATAAAAATTGCTGTGACCTTGTGTGCAGGATACCCTTTGCGTAAGTCCCAGACAGCCGTGGGCAACAGCAGATCCAGGTCTACCAATGTGCTATTTTTTTCTTTTTGCAATTCACCACTCCTCACACTGGGATTTTGCCTTGTTAATAGTCTTTGGCCAAATCCCTGGAAATGCCATATTCAGGCCTAAATGTCAAAATAATCTTTGGTCTGTAGTGTTTGAGTTAATCACTTCCATATGACACTCACTGAGCTTGCCCTTAGAGCCAATTGCTCCTGCTCTCACTCAGTGTCTGCACTACCTTGTAGCAGGTCTTCTGCCATGTGTTGAAAGCAAGTACTGGCTCTCCTTGCTGCCTGCTTAGCCCAGGCAAACCATGAGCCACGTATGATGGCATAAACCATAATAAACACCCTCCCACATGACTTAGGAACCCTCCCACAGACCTGTGCTTTTCTTCACCTCTTGGAAACTGCAAAAGTCATCTCGTGGTGTAATGCAGGGACGCCTGACATCATGATAGCCCAAAAAACAATGAGACTGCACAGCCCAGCTCCCCGGTGTCCATATGCACCAACTGCTGACTGGGAACTGCTCTGCTCCAGGTGCCTCAATGTCCTCCATATACCTGGGACAGTCCAGGGAGACCCACAGCTTGCAGATACCACATAGGTCTTCATGTACTTTTTTTTTTCACACAAGCACCTTGCAAGCTTTCTCTTCAGGCAATATCTCAAGGAGGCGATGTGGGTTTTGTTGATTATCCATCTGCTGCTTCCCAATCTGCAGGAAAAATAGGAATCCACAGAGACATTTTTGCCTGCTTTGAAGTTCCTATAGTGTCTTCATTACTTCTTGCTGTTCTTGCTCAGTGTTAAAATCTTGATGAGTGATTTTCTTTCGGTTTGTTTCTTTCTTTAGCCACACATGCCACAACCATTTAGGGAACCTTGTGACTCAGTTTAACATTATAACAACTACAGTCCTTGTCTGGCTATGTGTGACACTAGCAGGAAAAATTCTCTTCCTATGTTGGTATGACATTGGACAAATATCTAGCACAGCCAAGAAAAGTAAATGATAAAAAAGAACGATGTTTTTATCTCACCTGGCCCATGGTTATGGTTAAATCTGGTCAATCTGCAGAAAATCTTTGCCCTCTGAATAATGCTGCTATAGAAGAACTTGAATGTTAGAAGTCCAGCAGTAGAAAATACTTCACAGAAAGATGGGTGCATTTAAAGCATTCATTTTGTTTCACCCCATCTTTAATTGAGATGTTGGCACAGTTCTGGCAGTGTGTACTATGCAACACAACTCCTCTCACCTATGCATAAAGGGCAAAACCTGATAACATGGCTTTAGTTTGGATGGTACAGATCTTCCTAGGGGAAAAAATGCAGAAAAAGCTACCAGTAAGAGTAGTGTGCCATATTGCGCCAACAAGTTCTGCCACAAGTGTCAGCACTGGCATGTGACAATGTGCTATAAAGCGAAGCTGACACTCAACAAAGCAATTTAAGAAAGTTGTCTATCAATAACATCTTTGTGTTTGCACTCAGATAAGTTCTGGCTGATAAATGCCCACACAATGCTTCAAGCTGTCACGGGCCTTACTTCACACCTTTATATTTTCAACTGCACTGATTGTGCACCAGGAGAGTTACTGCCCCAGAAAGGCATCATTGCCACATTCTGAGCAATGCTGAAGAAGTGATGGTATAATGACCCAAGGCTGAACAGAGCCATTGGGAAACGAAGTGTGCCATCCTTCCTGGTTCCATGCCAGCAAAACTGCAGTATAGATGCATGCTAGGCATGAAAAAACATATTTTTGAAGACTACATTTCCTAAAAACAGAAGGCATAGAGTTCTCATTAGTTATAGCACACAAACCCAACCTTTGCTAATAAGCAGGCACTAAAATACATTACTTTTAGCATGGGGGAGATGTTGGACCCAGAACATGTCCATCATTAGAACTCTGTTAACTGGGGCATAGCTTAGCCCTGGTCCTAGATGGCACAGATCAGTTTGTATGTCACTATATGAAGGAAATGAAAAACAAGAAAAGACACAAGTGAGTTTCTTCATGGACAGATCTCTCTCCTAAAACTGGAACAAAATCTTTAGTTGCTGATGTGGGATGACCCACTGCACACACCTAGGAGGAAAATCAGAAGAGACACCACTGCACTTCCTCAGTGAAGCAGAGATTGTTTCCATGACATTCACATCTTCCCTCTCCCACCACCTGTGCTTCAGCCTTCAGGGTGATGGAAGGCTGTTTCCATGGAGTAGAAGGCAGCAAGGCTTACATCCTCCTCACCAGTGTGGAGTAAAGCGCTACTGCTCTGCTTCAGCTGCTGAGCAACAATCATGGCATCAACCAATTTTCCTGTGCTGTTCTCAGACATCTTGATTAAGGACAAAAAACCACAAAAGCCAAAATAATCCCATAGTCAGGGTGATACATTTTTAGCATCAGGTTTAAGCATATCAACATCTCAAAACTGCTGAAACTTTTGTGGCCACAAAGTTAAAGCCAAGCAGCTGCCATTTCAGGACAGAGTTTTTCTTTGTGGTACTTGCATAATAAACTACTGCATGCACAGAAAGTTGGACATCTTCCCAGTCTGCCTCCATCTTGGACTTCAGGCACCTTCTCTATGGTAAAGAAGGTCTAGGTCAGCATGGCTCCAGAGATCATCTCACCAGCGCATGCACTAGGAATTGTGGTGATAGCACAAAAAGCTCACACAGACTTCAGAGCATTCACACCTGAGATAACTGGAGGATCAATACAGAAATATTTCACCTTTCATGGCCTTCTGGAAAGGACACAATCTTTAGTCAAACAATTGCTTGAAAAGAAGAAGAGGGTTTGTTTCATTCGGAACACTCTGGTGCAGGCATGGGAATTTCATCTTTGGAAAATGCCATTAATGCTTACAGAGCAACACAAATGGATATGGGGTCCCCCCCACCAAAAAAAAGCCATTACCAAATATTAAAAAAAAAAAAGTGTCTGGGAATGGTGTCTGAGGAGTAGCAAAATGTGCCGAGATTCTATTGAGAATGGGTTATATATTGTTCCATTTTCTATGCTCATTATAATCACTGCCCCAATAGTAGCTGCATACTGTGCCTTTTTCTATTCTAGTACAATTTTCCCCATGGGAACTAAATAACTCAGTTTAAATACTGAGCAGAGCTGATAGAAGAAAGCAATATGTTTCTGCTGTGGTACCCTTGTATTCAATCTGCATTATAGGTAGCTGGTTGCTACACTTCTTTCTCATAGTTTGATACAAAAATGAATGAACAACACTGGGGAGGAGGAACATGTTGATCAGTCAAACTAAATGACATCGTGAAGGATAGATTATGCCAAACTTAATGACTTTCAGAAATTAAGGATTCAGTGAATTTTAATTCCTTAAGCACTAAGAAAAATTGCAAAGAGAAAAACAACCAGTGGCTCCTTCTTAGTTCCACTCCCTAGCTAGGACTTTGGTGACATTTAAGTTTCTATATCCAGCTCCTGGCTTATCTCCTACATAAAGAGATGCTTTCCTTTCTCAGAGGTCTGAGTCTCCCCAGGAAACTATCCTGACTGAGTCCTTGGGGCATCCTGGCTCAAACAGGGCAGAGCAGTTCCTGCTGAGGCAGCAGTGGGACCTCAAAATAAGTGCCCTACTCAGGCTTTTAGCTGATGGCCCAAGACAGAGAGACTCCTCACCAGGATATCACACACCTTTTCCAGACATGCCAGGAAAGACAGGAAAACAAGACTGGATGTCCTGGGCAATTCTGCTTCCAAGGACCCTGATTTGTGCAGACCCCATAGCAAGAACCTCAAAATCTGAGACACACAGATGTCACCTTTCCTGCTATGCTTTTTCAGCTGGTGCTCATGGTGCCAGAATTCACCTGCTGAGAAACAGCCCTGAGAAGGGGTGTTATGAGGATTACAAGGCTTATGAAGTGGTCTGATCATATGACAGTGGGACCTTGCAAAGGCAAACAGCTTCCATTTCAACTGTGCCTCAAAGAGGTCACTAACAGTGTCTCTGACACTGCCATTTATTAATTTTATTTTCCAACTTACTGCACAAGCTGGCAAGTGAAATAGTTTCACTCAATTCACCACTAAACAAAGAGACAAGCCAGTGCATAGAGAACAAGCTTTGCATGACATCAACTCAATTTGAAAATCAAATCAATTTTTAATTTTCACTATTTTTGGTTCTTCCTGTTATCAGATAGCACAGGAAGCAGAACTAATAGGGAAAACACTGATTTCTGCTATGGAAGTGGAAAACATTATCTCACAAAGTGGTGGGATACTCAGTTCCTCTGATGTTCAGATGGGGAATTTTCACACAAGTATGTAATGGACTTCACAAGGTCACATTTAGGGCACTGTGAGGCTTGTCCTTCACCAGCAAGTCCATGTGATTCTTCCAGCAAGGTTAATGGGCTGCCATGTAGGACTTAACTCTGAATTCAAACCGTGCAGTCGGTGTGTGGAACTAGACCTTCCCATGTGTGGTGGTTTTACCACAAATTTAGCGATTTTGGACAAGAGATTCCGAGAGAAGTCACAAACACACCCCAAAATGAAGAAAACACACAAATATCACAGTTTATTTCGTGCACACACAAAACCCCGACAAATAAAGTGCAAACAGACAAACAAATTAAGTTTCCCAGGGCCCGTTTTTGGGATGAGGACGCTCTGGAGATAGTGCTTGTCTCTCTCTGGGCCCCCGGAGAGACGCTGGGGTAATTAGAAGAAGCACGTGGCCAGTCTGAGGACCCCCTTAGGTCAGCACCAGCTTCTGTCCGGCTTTGACTGAAGGAGAAAAACTCAGGAAAAATTAGAAACCGTGCGCGCACGCCCCTCTCTNCTGGGAGGCCACTTCCGCTAATGGCGGCTGCCCCCCGGGGCACCATGTGGCTGCCCACGCCGGACCAGCGCCACTGGCACACGCATGTCTGCTGGCGCCGCGGCCCCCGCCGCCGCCAGTCCCGGGTGCGCCCACGGCCCAGAAGCAACGCCAACCCACAAGCCGGACATGACGGAAACACGGAAGCACCGGGCCATGCCGGCAGAAATGGCGGCGCCCAGAACCACATGGCCGCTGCGCCCCTCCCCCACTGCCGGGAAAACGGGGGCCTCCGCTGGCCGCGCTGTGGCTGCCGCCCGGGCCGGTGCCGCTGGGGCTGGGCAGCGCCGGGCAGTCCAGAAGCCCTGGGCTTGCATGTTCTGCCGGGGCTCAGCGTCCCCGTGGCTCGGACCGCAGGCACAAGCCGCCGTGCCCGGCTCGGGCCTCCAAATCCCGGGCTTGGCCGGGGTGTCCAGGACAGCGGCGTGGGCAGCAGCAGTGCGGCCACACAGCCCGCCCCAGCACAGCTCCCGCTGCTCCACGGGTCTGCCCAGCTGCCGCTCCTGCTCTCGCCGCCGCCCCCGCTCAGGGCCCAGGGCTTTCCCCTGGCCACCCGGCACCGCGCGCGAGAGGAGAGACGGGGCTGCCGGCGCAGGGCAAAGCCGCCGCTCCCGCTGGGGCTGAAGGGCACGGAGGAACCGGAGGCGGGCGCCAGGCGGCTCCCGCTCTGAGCGGGCAGAGGGGGGAAAGGGTCATTCCCCCCACCTGCCCCGCACTTGGCCTGCGGCCTGCGTGGCAGCATCAGAGATCGTTTTTACTTTCGGTATTAACCCTACGACACCATGTAAAGCTGGGAAAAGACACCCAAATCTTCCATGGAAAAGGGTTTAGTTCAAATCATCATCTTTGATGAACATTTCCCTATAAAACCAAACTCAACTTCTAAATTTTATGCTCATCTCTGTTTTCTTGAACGTCCAAATACAAACACTAGACTATTCTAGAATTTTATTCCATCTGTGGGAGTGAATAGCCCTTTTATAAAGTGGTGGCATTTAAGACAAGAAAAAAATGTGAGTATTGGCAATATATGATGGCCTAGGAGGATGACAACCCAGCTCTAGACATACACAAATTATGGAGTTCACATCCATGTAGAAATTTAACATAGACTGTTGCAGCTTGAGCTCATCTATTATTAATTCAGTAGAACCATTTTTATGTTCAGAAATATGTTCCTTGAGAGAAGCTACTACAAACACATCAGCAGGTGGTGGCTTCAGAGAGATATGGAATGGATGCTCTCCTGAGAGCCAAAGTTGGGGGTACTTCAAACAGAAAGACATGCTCATCAATAAAATGAAATCTTTCCAAAGGCAGCATGAGCTTGTTCCAGGGGAAGACTTTATCTTTTCTCTGTAAAATAGTTGCCAGCACCTACAGATTCACAGGAATAAATTTTACATTGTGTTAGCTTGTACTGAAACAACTGGCAAAAAAACTCCAAACAAACAAAAATGCCCCATCACTTCCATACTGCCGTCTGTCTGATTTTGCTTTGTTTTGGAAACTTTAAGGAGCTGAGAATCAAACTCATCCTCAGGGCAACTCCAATGAAATCGATGTGCAACCCTGGGAATTAATCTGGCCCAAGCCTCATTTTCTCTTTAACTGCAAGAACCAAGGTCATTTTCCCATCTGGATTATGCGGAGGCTTCCACACATACTGATGAGTTATACCTTTTTATCAAACCTTGACCATCATTTTCAGGGCTAGAAAATGATTGCACAGTGTCAGAGGATCAGGAAATAGGATGAAAACTCTTGGTGTTAAAATCCAGACCCTGTATTTACTATGTGCCACCTTTCCTGTGTTTCCCAAAGCCATATAGAGTATTTTCTTTCCACAGTGCAGTGCAGGAATTTGTCCTCCTTTGTCTACAAAATCTCACCCTTAATGCCAGATGACACCACTCATTCTCTATCTTAAGGGAAGTTCCTCTATTCCACGTCTGTAGGATTTATTGAACAGTGTGACCAGCATTTTTCTGCTGATTGAAGGACTTAGAAAAAGAAAATGTAACTTTTCCATTTTGGAGGGAGAGTGTGTGTCTCTATCTGTCTGTCTATCTACATCTACAGCCCTGTCTCACTCCTACCTCCTCAGTAATACCCTGTGAACCAGTGCATGTGCTGTCTGAATGGCTCTGACCCTGTAGGAACCTCTGATGACAACAAAGCATCATGCAGTCCAGCTATCTTAGATCTTGACTTGGTCTGTACCTTAAAAGTTACTTCTAAATAACTGAGGGAAAAGACCCAGTGCAACCAAGCAATTGGGGAAATTATTCCAAGCTTTAAAAATGTTGATGGATCAAAAAAATGCATAAAGGATTGGCTAGAGACACCTTCTCCATCACAAGGTTGTCTGTGTCTGACATGCTGACCAAGGCTCCACTGATACAACAAACTTTATCATGGTGAAGAAGAAATGCCATTCAAATGTGGCAGTGACTGCAAATCAATATACTGTAGAGAAAGAGTCTGCAAAAGCAATTCCTGCCTGAGAGCAGACTTCACAAGGCTATCTGGGCATCCCCTTTTAACCTAGGCTTAGTAGGAGCACATCATCTCCTCAGTCTCTAGATTGGGGTGCTAAAGCAGACAGATGCCAGCATAACACTGAGAAATTTGTGGTTTGTGATATTTTAATATCCTGAGCACAGGATATTATTATATTGCTGGTTAGTGTGCTTTAAAATGTTATCCTTCTGTGCAATTTATAGCTTTACTGCTCCAAGACAAAAAAACAAACAGCTGTGCTGCTAAAATAAAAGAGATCCTTTGGATCATCATGGAGCACCATCTCGGCAGCCTTGGAGCCACAGTGACTTGTGGAAGGGTGACTGGTTGTGGGGAAGATTGGCCAGCTGGTGCAGTGACTTGCAGCTGCTTTGAGTTCATTTATAAAAGATCTCACTGCAGATTATTGAAGGCAGAAAAGGCAACTGTAAATCAGAGGCTGGTGACTTTGGACCAGAAGCCACAGCTTAGCCTGACCAGAGGTATCCAGCTGAGCAATGGAAATTCTGCTCTTAGTTCACTGGAATTTCACATGCCAATGTTGTATTTCCATGATGCAGCAGAGGGTTCATCCAGAGGCTGGAGACAAGGTAATCAGATTCTATACAGGTTTACTTCTTGATTATTTATTCAATAAGGTTCACATTAAAAGCCCACTGGAGGCACTGAGAGACTCCTGTTGACTTTGCAGACCTGAAGTGTTCAGAGTTTTAGTATGCACAATTGGAATTTGGTAGCAATTCTTCCAAAAATCTGTATCAAATTATGAGCTCCCTTCTAAGTAATGTGTTCATCACACATCCTTACTTGCCTGAGGGTAACCTCTTACAGCTTGTTCAAAATAGCCAACTTGCCTGGATTGACACTTCTTCTGAAGGCCTATGAACCAGGATCCCCTACTAACCTCTTTCTGTTCAAAAATGGGTTTTTTTGCCCAGGTGAAGGAAAGTGTGGCTGGTGAGGATGGCAGAGAAATGGAGCCGCAGCTCAAGAGTTAGGAGCAGTGGAGGTAGAGCTGTAAAAACGACTCCAAATAGCCCTGTGTGAAGTCTCAGCTAATGTTACCTGAATCCTTTCTTTTATTTCCCTTTTCTCCAGCATGATCATTCCACTCTGGTAATACCTGAATGCTGTCTTTTGTCAGAGCTGCTGGAGTCCCTGCAGAGCACCATGGAAACAGGCCATATTGGTGAATTCTGAGATAAGATCTTTCTGGGTGCAGGTCCACACAAGCTAAATAAGAATGTGATCCCTGGAGCTGGTAGCCCTTTCTATGTGTCAAAGCACCAAAGAAAATGATCTGTCAATGTCTGAATATGTCAGATGTGGAACCAGAATAGGTTAAATTGTCTGTTGACCACTTTATAATTTTCTTTTACCCAGTCTATAGAAGATTAAAACTCTAGGTAGTATTTTTTGGTGTAACACTATTCTTCCAATGAGAAAAAAAATACAGTCTCTGATTTGTATTCCTCTGACTTGAAATCATTCATTTTAAATGACTGTTTTTCTGCTAATTTAGAATCCGAGTAGGCATGGAAACAATTTATTTTGGTTTGTGAAAGGAGCTGAGCTTGGATTTTTTGAGAGCATATGTACTTTGGTGCAACTCTCTGCTAGAATAAGAGTTCTTCAGTGGGGAGAGCTCCACAGCGAGCTCCATGGCGATACACTCAGAGAGGAACCTGTCTTTCTCCTTCCCTGGGCTTTGGACCAGACTCAGTGGTAGCTGGGTTGGTATAGCTTGCCTTTGAGAAACAGCCCCACACACTCTTTGTGAGGGTGGGATGTGGCCCTACAGCTCACCCACAGCACCCCAGGGTACCTAATGAGGCGACAGGCTGTGACTAAAAGCATAAGGTCGTGGTCTTCTGAGTGACACGGTGCATGGAGTAGTAGAGTATCATGTGCCCTAAATGCCAGATGCAACAGTACAGGAGTGAATATTGCATTGTCCTCTCCCCTCCACATCCACACAGCATGTAGGTCCCACCAGCTGCTGAGACATAAGCATCACTTGGTGTTGCTTACCTTCTTACTGCAGGCTGCTCCCTGCAGGTTTCAGGTCTGTGGGGGAGTCAGAGGTCCTTTGAAGTATTTTTCCCACCTTCCACCTTTTCGCTGTTAATCTGCCAGAGGAAGGAAGATTGAACATTATCCCTGTTGCATCTTGCATTATCTCTTCTACAAGAGTTATTTTCTATAAGTCACTTAATGAACTAAATCCTCCATGGCCACCCCTACATGATGCATCCCAGACAATGGTCACACAGGAGCCCAGTCTGACACGGACCCTCTGGCCAAACTGCTCTAATAGGTACTTCTCGTCTCCAAAATCCAATGTGAGTCCTCTTCCCTGATGCCATGGAAAAGTCCTAATGCTTTTTACAGCCTCATTAGAAACTTGGAGTCTCACTGCTTGGAAACTTGTTCAGAAAACCTAATCATGCATATGCAGATAGAATGGCATTTTGACATCTCTAACAATGCCACTATCCCAGTAAATAAATTAGCACCATTCACTTATAATTACTTTTGTTATACTTGTGCCTGCTTTACAATAAATTTCCCAAGACAGAGTTCTGATGCCTGCTAACTTTATTTTCCCTAATATCTAAGAAAAAAAAAACCCATTTTTTTTTGAAAAATTCTTCTTATTATTTGAAGTAGAAAAGTAATTGGTATTGAACAAATGCTGGATAATATTGTCTTTTGTGATATGCTGAGCAACGACTTGGACTACAGCAATGTTACATGAAGCGAGGATTTGTTTAAATAGCTTTCATTCCAGTTTGCCACTAAACATTAAATACATGTATTTCAGTACCCCAGCATAGACATTTTGTAGCTGAGAATGTTTCATCTTATTGCTCTGAGGATTCTTGCCAATTGGCAGCTTTGCACACGTGCTAAATTGCTAAATTTTTAGTATTTACCCACTTATCTGGTTTGACACAGCATGCCTACACGACGCAGGGGGAATTGGGCCTGGAAGTATGGGCACTTCACTTTCAGGGTTGTCAACACTTGAATTGGCACTTTGTAGTCAGACAGCACAGCAATGGGCCCCTTACAACTAAACTGCTAAACAACAGAATATGTTAGAAGCTGTATAAATTGAAACCATAGCCATCTAACAGCAAAACAATTTGGAAGAGATGGCACCGCCAGGAAGAGTCATAAGACAAACCCAACTGATTTACTGCAGACAGCTCAAGCCCTTTGAAACCAAAGAGCAAATTCACGCCATATTTTTGCATCAGCCAAACATAGGTTTGATGTCAGGTTTGGTCCAAAACCAGAGAAGAGCTTGTCTCTGTGTCTTAGACTCAATGAATGTGGTGTGGCAATTGGCATCTGACAAAACAGGGCTGGGGCTCTCCCAGCCCGTGCTCACGCTGATTCGCATCTGAACCTGGCTCAGAGCTAGTCCAAAGCACTGAACCGAAAGAAAATGATTCACTGGTTCAGCTCCTGAGCGAAACAGTGGCAGCGGTGGCACAAGGGAGAGGGTGGGTGCATGTGAGGACAACAGCCGGCAGAGGGCTGCTGCTGGGGGAGCAAATAGCCCTTCCATCACCTTATCTATAGTGTCAAGCCACGTCCTCAGCGCATGCTGACCTCGTTGCAGAAAAAATGGCAAGGTCTCTTCTCAGAGCCTCCTGACTGTGACAGATTCCTTGCCACTGTCAGATTCCCGAGAGACTCACAGTCCTAGGCTGGCTTTTGCTCTGAACCAGAGACTTTCCTTTCTCCATTTACAGAAATTAATGAAAATTAGCAGTCGCCCATGAATACAAGCACATCCAAGCTATGCAGCCACTATGGACAGACAGAGACAGGGTCATCTCACCACAGATAGTTGCTCTGAGTATTTCTAGCACTGCTGCTAACTAACCCTATTAGAGACAGCCAGCCAGACTTTTCAAGATTCCCCAGCCGTGTATCCACAGGCAGTCTGCAGAGAGAAATGCATGGCAGCAGGCTGTTGACAGCCTGCCTGGTGCTCAACTGCCTGAACTTTGTAGCAGTGTCATACGAAGCTGAAAACTGCACCCAGCTCTCTTCCAGGTGTAACAGGGATCTTGTTCCAACTGTGTCTGTCCTCCAGCTTGCTGCCAGAGCAGGGAGTAGATTGTGTTTGGAGAAAATTGGATTCTAGAGCACCTTGCAAAAACAAACACAAACAAACAAATGATAGATAGACAGACAGACAGACAGATAGATAGATAGATAGATAGATAGATAGATAGATAGATAAATAGATAAATAGATAGATACATAGAAAGATAGATAGATACATAGATACAGATAGATACATATAGAGGTATATAGATACATATAGATGCATATAGATACATATAGATACATAGATACAGCTCTTAATTCAAAAGCGAGAGAGGCTTGTGGCCAAAATTTCGCATTTTGCAGTATTTGAAAGCTCTAGTCTTTGTTCCAGGTTGAAACTTCTGCCCAGTTGGCACAAGTCCCATGGGTTTCAGAGCAGCTCTAATTTCGTTCTCTAACTCACACTGCTGAAAGCACTGGGTTATGAAAAGTGAATAGCTTCTAAGATATGGGCTAGAGCCAGACTTGCCTTCCTTATCACTGTTTCCAAGGTGTTTTAGCACCAGTAGCACACAGCTAGCTAGGGGTAAAAATATTTCATAGTAACAGCAGTGTCCCAAGGATTGTTTAAGACAAAAGCTCCAACCTGTCTCCTGGCTGAGATGCACAAAACCATTACACTTAGACTGCCCATAAGATGGTTTGTAGGGGAGGAAAGGAACTCTACCTCTTCCACTGAGCTCTTTACCCATGTGATAATCCAAGATAATCAAAAGTGCTGAGTTCCAAAAACCTAGTTATCCTACATGCAAAGTACCACTGTCCATTCTCTTTCCATAGTAAATAATAACATACTAAGGATGCCAAATAAAGGAGCAGTTCTTCCATTGTCTTCACTGTGCAAGATAAAAAACCCCAAACAATATTGCTAACAAGTCTGTTGTTCCGAATGTCCTCAGCCTACAAGGGTTTGCATGCCAGAATGAATGCCACCTGGTTCTGGGAATCTGCTTCCATCACCAGCAGCACCAAGTCTGCCTGCCCTCACCCTCTACTCCTCACCCACCTGTAGGGCAGTGATCAGGTCCAGGGCCCACTGCTGGCTTCAGATCAAGGCAAGCTGGGCTCTATTCCCAGACCTCCCTCTGCTTCCACATGCTGTGCAGCTCAGATCCCTTCTATGAACCTCAGCCTTCCCATCGGTAACAA